>MU710312.1:41368-51998 GCA_026770625.1 Nicotiana glauca | reverse complement strand
GTGGCAGCTTGTTCTTGTGTGTGTCATGCAATTTGGCTAAGGAGCTTGTTCGAGGAACTTCACCAACCACAAGAAAATGCTACAAAGATTTTTGTTGACAACAGATCGGCTATTGAATTGGCCAAGAACCCGGTGTTTCATGAAAGAAGCAAGCATATTGATACGAGGTATCACTTTATTAGAGATTGCATATCTAATAAAGTTGTGGAGCTTGAGCATGTGAAGTCACAAGATCAAATTGCGGATATTTTCACCAAGCCGTTGAAGATTGAGCTTTTTCAAAAGCTAAGGATGGCACTTGGAGTGATGAAACAAGTTTAAGGGGGAATGTTGAAATGTGAAACATAATAAACTTGTTTCCATTAGTTCACATTAGTTTACATTTGTCTACATGTGTCTACATTAGTTCATGAACTAGACATTAAGTAAGTACATGCATTAGAGTGTGAATTTCTTTATGCATTGGTGTCATCCATGTACCTTGAATGAAGTGAGGTGTGGACTTAGTTATTGTGTTTACATATACACTAGGCTAGATGCATGAAAGAGTTCTCCTATAAATAGCTATATAATCTAGCCATTTGATGTAAGCCAAGTTGAACAGAAATCCTCCTTTCCTCCATTTTTCTTCTTTGTGAGTTTTGAGTGTTCTTTTGTGTTGTCTTGCTCTTCCAAAATTTCTAACAACGAGAAGGGAGAAGGGAGGTAAGGAGAAGAAACGAGAAAGGAAGAAAAAGAAAAGAATAGACAGAGAGACAGAGAGATTGAGATAGAGAGAAGAGGAGAAAGATAAATGCGCTATCAGATAATAGCAGTATTCTCTTGATCTAACACATTGGTAGGAAAAGGAAAGCACATGATCTTAATCATTCAGTTTCCAAGAAATGGAACCAATATGTTCCAGAAAACTCAAGACCAAGCAATTATAGGAAACATACTCCATTAGATTAGTCAATACATAAGACACGAAAACAAAATAAATGTGCTAGCCTCGTGATACAAAAATAGGGAAACACTACTTTTAGGGTAACCAGCAAACTGGGGAACCACAGACAAGCAAGAATGTTAAGCAAGAGAATCTTGGGTTGGAACAGCATATATCGGCTAGGAAGCATACGTATTAAACTGTGCCTGGCTTTTATTGTATAATGACATATAGTAGTCTTCTTCTTTGATATCCAAAGAATCTTTTCTCAAAGTAACCTGAGACCATATACAAGTAACAAATAAGCTGGAGAGAAGATGATTATCAAATTGAATCAACCTACATTAGTGCCCAACAAAACTTACAATTTTCATAGGAAGTGCAAGATCAGCAGCTCTTCCTTTTTTGCTACGTCTCAGTAGGATGCTTTTTAAAATTTTGTGTTTCAAAAGAACCATTGCATCTCTACCACTCCCAGAGTTTCCTTCGCGTTTTATAGGTGTAGCAATGTACTAGAAAGAGCATACACATCAACCTCACCATGTCAGCAATAAATTTAATTTTTCACAACAAGAGGGAGCCCCAAAAGTTTGAATGTCAATTTAACTTACTCTATTCCACCAGCAAAAGTGCCGTACAGATTTGTGGGGGCATCGTGGGCACTCAGCTGTAGAGCTGCAAGACATAAAATTTATCAAAGGACACACAAGAGAAAAGATTTCACATAACAATGGGCGAGGAGCAAAAGAAAGAACAGATAAAATATGTTTTTAGCCCTTGGGGTAGGTACAAAGATAAAAAAGAAGCTTTAAGTTTACCTATAGTCAGGTGTTCTGCAATCACAATCCTTGCAAAAGTAAAAAGAGTAGGGTACTATTTGTAGGAAACGGACCTGTGCAAAAGTAAAGCATTTAATTAATCTCATAACACAAACATCTGGAAGACATTAACCAGCAAAAGTTAAACTTACAAGTGAATACAATTCTCCAACAAGATTCTGAATCGGAGTATCACATAAGGCCCACTTATAAGAAGATTCCAAAGCAAGAGTAGCTTTTGTTGTGTTGCAGCGCCTACCTTTTACATAATGAGCCTGTGCAAGAGAAGTGCAATCAGTTGAAACATTGAAGACAAATGACATTGCATCACATGCGACTAGGGAATTCTAGACGCGTTGAGATGATTGGGACAGACACAACCACGAATCAAATACAACATAATTCAGTTGGAACAGAGAGAACAGAATGCTAAGATCCATTATGAGGATAGAAGGTACAGATCAAACTAAAATTGTAGATAATATTTCAGATGATGAGCAGTGAGCAAAACAATGAGCATTAGGACAAGGATAAACATTTTGTTTCTTTAATACTTCTAATTAAAGGTTGATGACCTAAAACATCATAGAGGCGGGTAGGTACTTTCATCTATATTACTCAGCAGTTACCATAGTGTTTCTGCATAAACCACAAGACTCTTCACATTTTAGCTCCTTAAGAAATCACTACAGATCTCCATGTTTCTAACTTTTAGGCTTTGTGATAATTCGATCTTCTGGGAGAAAAGTGGTATTTTTATCAAAAGCATCATGAACAGAACATGAAAACATATCCAAGGAAACAAACCATATCATTCGCAGCTAATACTCACAAATAATATGAGAAAATGATATTTGAAGAAAGCAACAACAAATATAAGCGCGCATGATATGTGAATGAACGACCTACCTCATCCAAGATGATGCGATCCCACTTTACTGAATGCAAAATCAACTTCTTCCGTGACAAATCTTGGCATACACTTGCTGAATTGTTAATAGAACCATCATTCTTCCCTTCTTCTGTCATGCTACTACGCTTCATGCTCTTCCTGCGACCTGTTTTCTGCATATCAGTCTCTGACACAATTGAATCTGCTTTCTGCACGTTAGCCTCCAACTCCGTAGAATCTGTTTTCTGCATATTAGTCTCTGACCCCATATAATCTGTTTCCTGCTTCAACAATTCTACCCCAAGTTTTAACTTCTTCCTCTGCTTCTTTGACCGATTGGAATTTTTAACAGAATCAGGTCCACACTTCTTCTGGTGAATGGACAACTTTTCTTCAAAATAAGATTTTCCACACCAGTGACACTTCTGTTTTGGCGGCATCACATTTTTCCTATATTCAGCCTCAACAGTGGAGTAAGTAGTGATGACAAAATCATATTCCTCAATATTGTGGATATGCTTCCTTTTGTTGCCATGATAAACAAGGATCTTGTTGCTTCCTTCAGTGGTGCATCGGTTGATCTCATTAACCCACTGAATGGCAGCAACCACAGGACAAATGATAAGAGTGCCTTTTACTGCTGGGAGTTCCTGTGTTGTACCGAGTGAAGATGACAATAAGCTGGATTCACTAATTGGTTTCCCTAATTCCCGTTTAGCAAGCACAAGTGATATTGCTTGGATAGTTTTCCCCATCCCCATCTCATCAGCAAGAATACCCCCATTGGTCGAAGATTCTTCTTGCTTGAGTGACCAAAACAACCACTCCTTCTGGTACCTAAACAGTGGTACAGTCATACTTGATGGTGGCTCCGCTGTTTCACAAACTAACTCATTCTGATTATCTAAGTCCAAATCATTGGGATAACGTTCTGCAAGCCATTTGTCATTATCTTCTTCCCATTTCTCCCACATCAAAGTTGGTCTAACAACTTGATTGCGTATCAGCCTCTTAGCGCGGTAAAATTTCCTTGCCCTTATTCTTTCCATCAATGCAAGATATTCGCTATCTTGATCAGTAGCTCCATTCATTTGTTCTTCTTTCACCATGTTGAAATCTTCTGCTGCATGGACTAATTAATCAGAACAGATGCATTATATGACTTAACAGCAAAGTTAGCAATGCCAAGCATGTCATGTTTGTCAAGTTCATATACAGGATAGCAGTAGCCCCTAGGCGCCACGCAAGCACATGGGGAATTTCACTTAGGCTACACAGAGTGAGGATTTGAAACTTATGGGCTGGGGATTCTAATAATTTTAAGTTACTGATTCTAAATTACAATGAATTCAGCAATCCAGTAAGCTCCGCCCTTGCCCCAAAAAGAAAAAATCAGCCAGATAACAGTCTATACATTATTGCAAAAAAAATTGTACAGTAAGTATTAAGGAGTACACGTGCCTATGGAATACCTTCATTAATTGAGGTTGCGTTGTGCCTCGAATCTGAAGACATAGCACGATGATCATACTCGGTGGAGCTCTCCTTGTATCGGGTACTCTGATCACCTAATTTTTTCCAAGGGTGAAGTGGAAAAACATCAAAACCTAAGATATAGGTGCATAAAAACATATGTTATGTTATAGAAATAGTTTATCTCACACAAAAAATTACCACACTTCGTCTCAATCGGACAATTGCTGTATGAAACCAATTTGGATAAGCAATAAAAGTTGGGAAACACAAAATGTATAGTCAAAACGAACTAGTACTACTATGTTTCAATCTTATTAACTTTAGCGCAGAAAAAAAGAGGGTATAACACATGAAAATAAGCAAAGGAAAAATAACTTTTGTAATATCACAAAGAGAATGATCGAGTGAATGTTTACTGGAAGACGAAGAATGCTGAGACGGAAGCTCCATTCTGAGCAGCAGTTTTCTGTTTCTCTAAACACAGAGAGAAGGAGAGAGACAGAGAGGAGGATGAAAGTGAGAAGTTGAGAAAGCGGGAAAGTCTACTCTATAATTTGGTGCAGGTGTTTATTATTGCACTATTATATAGCTGAATACTATTCCACCACACTCTAAATTTGGTTTAATATTATTTTATTCAATCTTTTTATTTTTTAGACTTTTAATTTATCATATATTGTGTATATAATTAATTTTATATTAAAATTTTTATAATTTTAATTGTATATCCTATTTTTTGCTATATTACTTTTTGTATATACTATTATATTTATATAAAATTATAAGTTAATTTTATTATTATTATAATTGTATAAAAAGAAATATAACCATTATTTAAAAATAAAAAATGCAAATGTAAGATATCTAATGTTACTAAAATTGAAAAATAAAAACTAAAATTTAAAAAAGAAAATTAACAATACATAAAATAAAAATACATTATAATTAATGTTCATAAAAGGAGGATACATTAAAATTGAAATTACATTAAAAACATAAAACATACGTTTAGTAATCCCCTATGTCATTTCCAGGTGCACCAAAATTACCAAAATACTGAAAGAATGGGGTAGAAGATTGTTGTGGTTGTGGTTGTTGAAATTGTTGACTTCTTTTATCAATTATTCGTTTTTGTTCTTGTCGCAAAAATTCACGAAGATTTGGATCGTCAATGGAATTCAAGTTCGTCAATAAAAATTTATTTTCTTCTTTGTATTCTTTTTGTCTCGAAGCTTTATTTTTTGAGTTACTTGCCTTTTCCATCGCCTCAACAAGCCGACTATTTTCCGATTGCATCAACTTTTGGAGATGGCCTTACAGGGAGAGAGAAGATGAGAGAGAGATTTTGATAATAAGCTGAAATAAAATACAATACCCGTACACGTCGATTTCGTGCTTAAGAAGCTTTGTGTGGCAGCATAGTGGGACCCAAGTAGAACTGTGTATAGGGGTGTACAAGCCAAACCGAATCGATGAACCAAGTCAAACCGAAGAAAAAAACTGACTTGTGGTTTGGTGTTGGAAAATAAAAAACCGATCGCTCTTGGTTTGGTTTGGCATTAACAAAAAATAAGTCAAACCGAATCTAAACCAAACCGACGTTATATATAAATAAATTTTAAATTTTTTATACATAACAAATAATCATTAAAATCTAATTTGTAAGTATTTTTTAAACTATTTTATAGTTTTCAATGTCTTGAGATATTATTTATTTGTGGGCTTGTAAATTCACTATCCACTAAGTAGATTTTATCTACATAACCTAAATATCAAGCCCAAACTAAAACCCAACAAGACAAAAAATAATAAAATAGATTATTCCATAATTTCTCTATGTTCCAATTCCAAAATCAAAGAACCCCAAATATTAAAAACTCTTCCCCCACATCACACGAGCTTCCTGCTTGTCATTTTGCTCACAGAATTGGTGATTATTTTAGTGTTGAGATTTATCAAGTTTATAGTGCTTTGCTTTGTCACATGTTTGTTGTCATTTTCTATTATGGAAGGTCTTGGAATTATAATTTATACGAATAATTGGTATTCCTCATATATTATTAAGAAAAATAGTAATCATGCGGATAATTAATGATTATTTGATCTCTTTTTCAAGAATAATATAACTAAAAAGGAAAACCGAAAAAAAAATAAAAAACCAACTAAAACCGAAACCGAAAAAACCGAACTTATATTGGTTTGATTTGATTATGAATTTAGTAAACCGACATAATTGGTTTGATTTTGGTTTAATAAAATACCGAACCAAAAACCGCCTCATGTACACCACTGTGAAAATGTGGTCCTCTTTGCGAGTTACTTGGTTACTTGTACTGAAGAGAGACCTGTATATTTATTTTTTGGTATATTGAAAAAATTAAAGTGAATTTTTTTAAATCTTTCACAAAATTACACTGCTTAAATAAAAAAATTCCTTAATTGCATCATTTTACACTAGCAATTTATTTTATTCTGTGACCCATACCATATATGCATGTAAAAAAAGGTTAGTATAACACTTTCTATGACCAAGCAAAAGGCTAATTTTCAGTCATCAACTTTTCTGATCTATAATATCCTAATGTCCATATTTTCGTAAGAGAAATTTTCTCTGCCCTCTTCTGTGTATTTTCACTGATTTATTATCAGAAAAGTACATTGAAATTGAAAATAACTACCTGTAAAAAAATATGATCACAAGAAAATCTTGTTTGATTACTAAGAAAATAAAGGCTAATAGCTCACACATAAAATTTAGATGTTAACAGACTTATTAAATAAGTTAAAAAAATAATTTGTGTATTTTTCCTATAATATTTTGAAAATTACTAGGGTCAATATCTACCAATTTTTCATTCTTTAATGAAATAGCTGCACATTCATGTCCTTCGCGAGTTGTCTATCCTATGGAACATACAGTTTAAGTCATAGACATGTATAGCTAAAGAGTCCAGCTTTTTTGTCTTGCAGATGATAATACAATATACCCACTAATAATATGCTTTCTAATTTTTCCATGTTTGGTTGTCTTAAATTTTTTGAAAAATATTTTCCCATAAACTTATTTTTCTCCAATTGAAAAAAAATATTTTCCCTACCAAGATAAGAGAGGGAAAACATTTTTCAAAAATCTTTTCCAACCTTGCCCACTCTATTCTCCATCCCACCAACTCACCCCGCACCTCCACCTAACCCACCCTAGCCCTACCCCTAGCCCTACCCCCAACCCTCATTTATCACCCCAACCTAAATAAAAGTGTTATTACTAGTACTTTTTTTTTGTTATAAATAGAATTGTATTTATGGTGAATGTCTATATTTAGAGAGATTCTAAGGTTTGTTACTTGGTGGCTAAGTCACTCTCTCCCTATAAATAGATGTGTCTGTTGGGAAGCGAGTGAAGCTAATAGAAGGGAAAGAATATTTAGGAGAGAAGCAATAAATTGCATAAGACAAGACAAGACAAGATTTACGTGGTTCGACAATTTTTGCCTACTCCACGGCCACACAAAGAATAGCTCTTTATTAACTGAAGAGAGAAAGAAGAAGTTTTGGGATGTTCTACAAATGAAGATGGAGACCCCTATTTATAGGCGTTTGAATGCCCTGCCGAGGTAAGCGCTTATATTATAAGAATGCTGATATAAGCGCTTACATCATAGGAATGTTGAGTTAAGCGCTTACATCACAAGAATGTCGATGTAGGCGCTTACATCATATTTCATCTCTTTTTGATTTTTTTTTCTTTTGTCTACTTTCATATACAATAATAGGTTTGTTCCTATCAATCTCCCCCTCAAACCTATGTTACATCAAGAAAGAAAAAAAATGATTTGCTATTCTCTGGTGGCGCCTTCACGCTATCAGTCTTGAAGGCTAACTGAGGCAGTGCACAACCTCAGTTTGTCAACACCGACAACTTTGGTCAACATGTCTGACGGGTTCTTTGATCCGGGTATCTTCTGCAAGGAAAGAGTTCCTTCATTTATCAATTCTCGGATATGATGATACCTCAATTGTATATACTTCGATCTTGCATGAAACACTGGATTCTTGGCAAGATGAATTGCACTCTGGCTATCGCTGAAAAGCTCACAATTGTCCTGCTCTTTACCTAGCTCTTTAAGAAAATTCTTGAGCCAAATCATCTCTTTTCCAGCTTCTGAGATTGTCATGTACTCTACTTTAGTGGTAGATAGAGCAACACTTTTCTGAAGTCTAGACATCCAACTAACAGCAGTACCACCCAAGGTAAACACGTAGCCCGTGGTACTTTTTCGACTATCCAGATCACCACCTAAATTTGCATCAGCAAAACCTTGTAAGATAATATTGCTCCTTTTAAAACAAAGTGACATACCTGAGGTGCCTTTGAGATATCGCAATATCCATTTTACACCTTCCCAATGCTCCTTTCCTGGATCTGACATGTATCTACTGGCAACTCCGACTGGATGGGCTATGTCAGGTCGAGTGCAAACCACAGCATACATCAAACTTCCTACTGCTGAAGCATACGGAACTTTGGACATGTACTTCCTTTCTTCATCTGTCTTTGGTGATTGGTCCTTTGACAGATTAAGATGGCTTCCAAGTGGAGTACTTCTGGTCTTTGCACCATGAAGACTGAACCTGCTTAGTACCTTCTGTATGTACTTTTCTTGAGACAACTTTAAGGTTCCTTCCAACCTGTTTCTGCTAATCCTCATCCCAAACATTTGCTTAGCTGGTCATAAGTCTTTCATTTCAAACTCCTCCGCCAGTTGTTGCTTAACCAAGTTGATCTCATTTAAGCTAGATCCTGCAATTAGCATATCATCAACGTACAACAGTAAAATGATATAGGATTCATCAAGATTTTTGATATAACAGCAATGGTCCATCTCACATCGTGTGAAACCATTTTTATGCATGAATCCATCAAATTTCTTGTACCATTGTCGGGGAGCTTGTTTCAAACCATACAAACTCTTCTTCAACTTACACACAAGGTTTTCTTTACCAGAAACTTGAAAACCTTCAGGTTGCTTCATGTAGATGTTTTCTTCAAGGTCACCATGCAAGAAAGCAGTTTTAACATCTAGCTGCTCCAAATGCAAATTTTCTGCAGCTACGATACTTAGCACCAACCTGATAGTAGTTAATTTGACTACAGGAGAGAAGATCTCGGTGTAGTCAATTCCTTCCTTCTGCTGAAAGCCTTTTACTACTAATCGTGCTTTGTATCTCTTCTTACCATCATGCTCTTCCTTGACTCTATACACCCATTTGTTCTGCAATGCCTTCTTTCCTTTTGGTAACTCGGTAAGTATCCATGTTTTATTCTTTTGAAGAGAATTCATCTCTTCTTTCATGGCTAGCTTCCACTTATCAGATTCTATCACCTGCATTGCTTCAACAAAATGCTCTGGTTCTCCAGCATCAGTTAGAAGTAAATAGTGAAGAGAGAGAGTTAACCTATCTGGAGGATTCGTGACTCTTTTAGATCTCCTCAATATAGGTTCATGAGTAACAGAATCCGAATTTGATTCAGGTCCTGATTCCATATTTGGTTCTGCATTTGATTCTATCTCTGGTTCCGGTTCTGGTTCTGATCCAGGTTCGGCTTCTAGCCCTTCTTCAAATTCGGCTTCTGGTTCTTCATCTTCAATTTCAGAATCAGTTGTAATCCCTCAAGCCACTTCATTTTCTGAGATTTCTTCTAACTCAACTGTTTCAGACATTGTCTGTTTGCTGGTGTTGGTTGGTTCTACTTCAAGCTTGTCCTTGTACATCACATTTTCATTAAATGTGACATTCCTGTGTCTTAGTATCTTTCTATTCTGATCATCCCAAAACCGATAACCAAAATTATCATCACCATAGCCAATAAAGAAACATTTCTTGGCTTTAGGATCAAGCTTATCTCTATCATTAGAGTTTACATGCACATAAGCAACACAACCAAAAAATTTCAGATGTGAGAGAGTTACCTCCTTTCCTGTCCATACCTCCTCAGGAATTTCAAAATTTAGCGGTACATAGGGTCCCCTGTTTATGAGGTAAGCTGCCGTGTTAACAGCCTCGGCCCAAAAATACTTCGGCAATCCGGAATTTATTCTCATACTTCTCGCTCGTTCATTCAGGGTTCGATTCATCCTCTCAGCAACACCATTTTGTTCCGGTGTTCTAGGAACTGTCTTGAGCATTCTGATCCCATTATCCGAGCAAAATTCTTTGAACTCCTGGCTATTGTACTCTCCTCCATTGTCAGACTTCAGACATTTTAACTTTAGGCTTGTCTGATTTTCAACTTCAACTTTCCATCTTTTAAAGGTAACAAATACATCAGATTTATTTTTCAGAAAATAAACCCATACCTTTCTTGTGGAATCATCAATGAAGGTGACATAATAGCGTGAGCCTCCTAGAGAAGTTATAGGAGCTGGTCCCCACACATCTGTATGCACTAGTTCCAGCTTCTCTTTCTTTGGCGTCCTTCCCACCTTTGAGAAACTAACTCTCTTTTGTTTCCCGTAA
>MU710312.1:21967-39647 GCA_026770625.1 Nicotiana glauca | reverse complement strand
ATTTTCCAGAATCCAAAATCTTTGCCATTGAACTTGTCAATCTTAACCTTCCCTTCTTCCGATGCCATTTTTCACAAAAAAGTAACTTATGTAAATAATAACGATGATCAATAGTATCGCACTATTCTTGTGAATACTACCTGCACCAATACTGTACTTTTCTACAAAAAATACACTGTCTGTGTTCTGATACCAGTTGTTGGGAAGCGAGTGAGGCTAATAGAAGGGAAAAAATATTTAGGAGAGAAGCAATAAATTGCATAAGACAAGACAAGACAAGATTTACGTGGTTCGACAATTTTTGCCTACTCCACGGCCACACAAAGAATATCTCTTTATTAACTGAAGAGAGAAAGAAGAAGTTTTGGGATGTTCTACAAATGAAGATGGAGACCCCTATTTATAGGCGTTTGAATGCCATGCCGAGGTAAGCGCTTACATCATAAGAATGCTGATGTAAGCGCTTACATCATAAGAATGCTGAGTTAAGCGCTTACCTCACAAGAATGTCGATGTAAGCGCTTACATCATATTTCATCTCTTTTTGATTTTTCTTTCTTTTGTCTACTTTCATATACAACAATAGGTTTGTTCCTATCAGTGTCTATTCCATTGTCATTCATCTCAAAATCAATAAGAATTCTCTCCCTCTACTTTTCTCTGTAATAATCTTCTTCTTCATTTATTGTTTATAACACGTTATTAGCACGAGACTCTAACCAATTGAGTAGAAGCTTTGGAGTTGAGCATAATGATTGTCAATTGTTCCATGAACTTCCTTCATGATTAAATTTTGGATTTAAGGTAAGTATTTTACTTTATTTTTCTCTTTTAAATTTTTGAAATTCTATAATTTATTTTTATATGCAAGCAAAGACAACAAAGTTTGATTATAACTCTAATAGAGTTTGTAAGAAATTACAACCACCTGACACTACTAGAAATACATGGATTTCCCACAGCAAAATCAGTGAGAAACTGGTGAGAAATCGAGTTTTCATACCGCATTCCCACCGAAACCAGTCACCGGAAAAACGCCTGGTGGGAAATATCTTCCCAGAGAAGCGGTGGGAAATTCCCCACGGTTTTCCCACAGAACCTTTACTAGGAAAAATAATGAAATTTCCCACTAACAATCAGTGGGAACTATTATTAGTAATTTTTATTAATTTTAATATATTAGCCACGGAAGTGATGGGAAAAATGCATGTGGAGCTGGACATAAAGTATCAACTTTCCCATTGATAATCGCGGGAAATATGCAAGCTCTGAAAAATAAAATATGACCATTCCCACCGATATCCGTGTGAAATGTGTTAATTATGAAAATAAAATTATGAACTTTCCCACCAATATCAATGGGAATTATGCAAGACGAACCTTCCCACGTAATCAGTGGCAATTCCGTGGGAAATCTGGAAATTATTTTTGTGCACAATGCTATAAATATACTGCACCACCTGCCAAACAAAAAAATACAACCACCAACAACCTAAATGCAATTAAAAATTCACACACAAAGATCAACATCTTCTGATCCATTTCGTTAATTAACAACCAACCAAAACTGAAAATACTAGAAACCAATAATGCAACTTAATATTCAAATAAGAAATTCAGCATTCAATCTTATCCAATTGATACATAACATCCAACATCACAGTCCTACCCAAAATCATATTAATAAAAGAAACTACTCTTTAGTCTTGTTAGAGCGTGATGGAGAACGTGACACATGAATTCCACCAGATGCTAAGAGGTAGTTTAGCTGGGCCTTGAGGCTTTCAACGTCACCAGTGACACGAGTAAATACAACATCCTTTCGCCTCATTTCTTCATCCCTTTGCCTCTCCTCTTCCTCCCTCCGCCTATCTTCTTTCTCCCTTCGCTTTGTCTCCTCCTCCCGCGCAGCCTTTTCCTGTACATACAACTCAGTGATCTCTTCTATTCTTCTATTCAATAGCTCAAACTCATCCTGATTAATCGAGGACCTTGAGGAAGAAGAGCCACCAGATCTAAAAGACTGACGACTAGAACTAAACTCCGATCCAAGGCCGTAAACTCTTCCCTTATGTACGCCACCAGCTGCCTTAATCCATAAGTCTATATAATTCTCCTGGGATGGTTGGATTGGTTTTCCTTGATCATCAGTTGGTTGGATTTGAATGAACTCCTCCAAGGATTGTTTGAAAGTATTCTGCAAAAAAGTTACAACTATTATATGAATAAATTTAATTAATGAAAAGTATTAAAAAGTAACTTGAAATCTTACATAGGTTGTCTCGGCCCGTGGCTTGATCCAAGTTGTCTTTGTTCCATCCTTTAGCTTCTTCATATGTGTATGCTCAAATACTTCATCTTGGGTAGCTGGTCTTTTTAAAGACTTTTCCTGCTAAATAAAACATGAAAATAGCAAAATTAAAGTGCTATGTCCATGAAACGGTTCTCTATTCTTGAAAATTCAGAAAAACTAATATGAGGCTCAAAGTATATAATTTCATCTATGTAAATTAGATAGTGTATATTATTTCATAAAGTAGAAACCTTGAGTGACAATATGGATCAACAATGAATCAACCAATTCAGGATTATTATAGTACCAAAAAAAGTCTATATCTAAGCATTAACTAGAAAAACTAAATCGAGATATATAAATAACTGCGAAGCAAGAGAAGAATGCAGATATTATCTAACCACTTGTTCATTAGCTATTTATTTCGAAAAGAAATCTATTTCCCCTACTGAAGTTACACATGTTTATTTTCTAAACAGAATATATCTTGCACAATATTAGCTTGCACATAACTGCTGAAGTTTTCTGCTTCCATTGAAATTCTTCTCCTGCCAGATGTAATAGATACAAGCAGCAACAATAGTTCTATATAGTTCAGCTGGACTAGTTTTTCCCGTCGTGTGATTCACTGCCCAGTTCATCTCCTCCATTATATTGATGTTCTAATATTCCAATCTTCTTTGTTCATTGTGACCACTTCACTTGGTATGCTCTTTTGCCATAGCATTTTTGGCTTATGAATTAGGAAGTACTTAACATGCTTATTGAATCCTTCTATAGAAGGCTGGAAAGAATTTTCACTCTTGAATGGTAACATTGTAACTTTAATTATTTTCTATATTGCTTTATTTAAATGGAGAATTTGGTAAGATTGACTTCATTACTTCATATGTATTGCGATCCTTCAACTTACATATTCTAATCATTCTACTAGTGAAAAATGGATAAACGAAAGAGCAGATATAACTTAAGCTAAAACAAGAAAGCTCTCTTAATTCAATCATGTTACTGAATTTTTACAGTATTTAAACCTTTCAAACTCTCTACTTTTTTGATAGCTTAAGTTCAAGCCTACAGTTCTGCAAATCATTGAACTGATACAGATCTGAATCTATACAAATGATTTGT
Source organism: Nicotiana glauca (assembly GCA_026770625.1). Classification (NCBI taxonomy): domain Eukaryota; kingdom Viridiplantae; phylum Streptophyta; class Magnoliopsida; order Solanales; family Solanaceae; genus Nicotiana; species Nicotiana glauca. Next base: position 36,226 of record MU710312.1, on the reverse strand, counting down.
TGTTAAGGGATCCTAACTAGGTTGAATTACTAGGAAAGAAGCTAAGCGGAGTACAAATGGAGTTAATGTAGTGTATAATCTTGAGCTAACTGGTAACTTCAGAAATATCTTCATCTGTATAAACCAATACCTAACAGCAGCAAGGCTTGAACTAAACATGTGTAACTTGACCTACTATAACTAGTAGTATGAGATTTCTAAAATCTTATATGCAATTTTCTTTTCTTTTTTTATTTATTTTCGTGAAGCAGGGGAACAGGGGAATAACATTTCAAATGCTGGTTGTGGCAACGACATATGAACAAAATTGGGTTGCTGAGAAACATTCTCTCATAATAGAGGAATACGTATAGTAATTACCTATAAGTAACTTAATTGTATAAACACAGGACTACATTAGTATAATAAACACATACCAATCTTCTTCGACGAGCCCCAATACTTATTAAACCTCCCGTATGCATGGAGCCACCTTTGTTGGACAAACGGGCTGCCTTTGCCAATTCACTTTTCTTTTCAAATTCCTTAGAGGCCCAATACTCAGTTAGTTTGATCCATATATCCTCAGTTACCTCAAGACTTATAACCAGATTTTGTCTTCTTTCACATTTTTGTATCTTCACTTCCCGATCACTTAAAAAGACCTGAAACTTGCATATATTCCATGAAAACTGTTTAGAGAAATGACTATTAATGCACAAGGATAGAAAAGCAACTTTTCCACGTACAAACTTAATATGACCAGAATTAAAATCCTTAATATGACCATCGGAATAACTTAAATGACTACATCCAAAGCAAAGGTTGGTTCTCTATTGAAACTAGTATATCTTTTACTAACATATAACTTTATATGTCGCTACTGATCTTGCAAATTATCATCATGGTTTGAGGAATTCCTCGCAATCTAGAAACGTTAGTGATCACTTTGCTCCACATAACTTGTTTCACAACTCTGCTTTTCTAGATCACATTGAGGATCCATACTCGAGGGGTAGCTATTTTGTGCCAACAACTGAAATTAGTGGTGGGCATAAAATTCAAAAAATTAAATTTCGAATCGGACCGAATTAATTTGTTATTTCAGTTTCGGTTTTTTTCGGTATTTCGGTCTAATTCGGTATTGCAATTTCGGTATTTCGGTACGGTCCTCATGCATCCTCCTGACCATGGCCTTACTCCTTTATCCGTGCTAGGGACTGGTTGACATATACAAAACTTAATCTACTAACTCATGAAAAGAAACTGGTTATGCTATTTTGAGGATTTGGATTTTTATTTGTTATGCTGCATGTTTGATGGATGCAAATGCTTCAACCAAAAATATATATTATTGACGAAAATGATGTCATCTTTAACTTAGGATTACATCAACTTTAAATATTTTTATGAGAGTGAAAGTTTGATTTTATATATATATATATATATATATCTTGTGATAGATTCAAATGATGAAAACATATGAACAAATAACAACTAAAGTTGACGTTGGCGATGTTCGTCAAGTGGTGCAAGGAGCATTGGAAGCTCTACTATGAATACCTCTATATGTCACGACCCGGATTTTCCACCATTGGGATCGTGATGGCGCCTACTCGTATTAGCTAGGCAAGACAACTTATTTACCTTTCCATTAATAACCAAATCTGTCAATAATTTATAGCATCAACAAGAAATATAGAATTCAATAATAATAATAATAATAATAATAGTAATGATAATAATAGCGGAAGTCTAATTTATAAGTCTGAATCAAACGCGGAATAGTCAATAATAGCCTCTACCCATGATTGGTATCACATTACTCACGAACCACTAAGAAACATAAAAGTTGTCTGTCTCAAAACAAGGAGACAACAGTTTAAAAGAGAACATAAGGAAGAGACGTCGGGCCTGCGGATGCCTACAAGTCTACATCGGTCTCGTAAAATGGAAGCCTACTCCCGCACTAATGCTGCTGCTGCTCCTCAAAACCTGGATCTGTGCAAAAATGCACATAAGTGTAGCATCAACACACGTAACCCCGACGAAGTAGTGACGAGGCTAGATCGGACACCACATAAACCTGTGCAGTTATAAATATACAACGGAAACGAAATACCAAACACCTAACAATATGGGACGGGGGAAACATGCTTTGGGGAGATAACAATAGTAACAGTAATCCCGAGTAACAAACTAAAGCAGCTTAGATTCACAATGAACAAGGAATCTATACTCAATATAAATACATGGTATCAATAACTGTTGCGGCATGCAACCAGGTCCATAATTACCATTGTTGCGGCGTGCAACCCGACCCATATCATTTATCATGTATCATTGTTGCGGCGCGCAACCCGATCCTCATATGTTATTGTTGCAGCGTGCAACCCGATCCTCAATATCATTGTTGCGGCGCGCAAACCGATCAATATCATTCAACAGTCTGACTTCCCAAACAACAGTCACAATTAAGGGGCATAAAAATAAGCAAATATTTGACAAAATCGAGGCAAGAGAGAGAATCCAACAAGTTCAACCAAACATCCCGACAAGGGAATAATCAACAACGCTTTCTCTTTCTTACTTTTCTTAAATTATAGTCCACTCTACCATTTTGAGCCAACGCTCCAAAGAATCAGTCATTTCATATATTTTCAATATCTGTATCACAATTCGAGCCAATGCTTCTAGGTATCAAATAATCATATCACCGTTCACATATTATTCATAACATATAGAATCCTCCAATAAGCACGAAATTCACAATCAATTTATGATAATCACTCTATAAGGACTCACGGTCATGCTATCCACCAATGTATAAATACTCGTCGCCATGCCTATACATCGTACTCGATCACATAGAAATTAGCAACAAGACACAACTCATATTCCCTCAAGCTAGAGTTAAACCAAATACTTACCTCAAAGTTTTGAAATCCACTTAATCCTCAACTATCTCTTTACCTCGCGGTTCCACCTCCAACTCGCTAGAATCTAATCACAAATTGCTCAATTACTTTAATAAACACTATATGAATCAATTTGGATGCAAAAAAATAAATTTCCCAAGTTTTTCAAAAATATTCCAAAATTGCCCGGGGCCTACGTGGTCAAAACCCGAGGTTCGAACCAAAACCCGATTACCAATTCCTCCACGAACTCAAATATATAATTTATTTTGAAATCGGACCTCAAATCGAGGTCCAACTCCCCAATTTATAGAAAGCCTAGGTTCTACCAAAAATCCCAATTTCACACATGAAAATCCTTGATTTTAAGTGGAAAACATGTTTAATGATGTTAAAGATTGAAAGAATTGAGTAAAAATCAACTTACAATTGATTTGGGATGAAGTTTGCTTTTGAAAAATCGCCTATGGTGTTTGGGTTTGGAAAAAATGGTGAAAAGTGATGAAAATTCGACTAAGTATAAAATTTGATGGGCCTCGGATGTGTGAATTGCGAACTGGGTTCGCAATTGCGAACCCAACAAGGCTGGGAATTGCGAGATTTTTGTTCGCATTTGCGAACTTGGGCCATTTAGGGAAGGTTCGCATTTGCGAATATTTGGTCGCATTTGCGATCATAGCCCAGATTTTCCTTTCTTCGCATTTGCGAAGATAAGTTCGCATTTGCGAGACCATAAGACCTGGGCCTTCTTCGCATTTGCGAGACCATAAGACCTGGGCCTTCTTCGCATTTGCGATGGGCCGTTAGCATTTACGAACGTTGCTTTTGCGAACCAGGCTTCGCAAATGCGAAGCCTGCAGGTCTGAAACACCAGCTAGTTTTTCAAGGGTTCAAATGCACTCACAGCCTATCCGAAACTCACCCGAGCCTTTGGGGATCCAAACCAAACATGCACCCAACCTCAAAAATATCGTACGGACTTACTCGTGCTATCAAATCGCCAAAGTAACATCATATACATAGAATCAAGCCTCAAAATACATGATTTTTTTCTAAACATCATAAACTTTCAAATTTGGAACTTATAGTCCGAAACACGTCAAACAACGTCCGATTTAAACCAAATTTTACAGAAAGTGCTTAAACAATATATGAGACTTGTACCGGGCATCGGAACCAAAATACGAGCCAGATACCACAGTCTTTTAATCAATTTTCATTTCCTTTTTCTTTAATACTTTCAGAAAAACAATTTCACAGAAAGTTTTTTTCCTCGGGCTCTAGACCTCGAAATTCGGCTCCGGGAACATGCCCGAGTCCCATATTTTTCTACGGACCTTCCGGGACCGTCTAATCTCGGGTCAGGTTCCGTTTATCCAAAATGTTGACCAAAGTCAACTTTAATCATATTGATATCAAAATTCATCATTTTTACACAGAATTCATATTTAAGCCTTACGGCTACCCACCCGGACTGCATAGGCAAATCGAGGCAAGTAAGAATGAGGTTTTCAAGACCTCGAAAGCACGGAGTAGATGAGGAAATAGGTGATGACCCTTTGGGTCCTCACATGCTCCACCTCTAAAACAATCGTTCGTCCTCGAACGGACAAAAGAAAGAAGTACCTGAGTCGGGGAACAGATGTGGATAACGGCTCTGCATGTTAGACTCGGACTCCCAGGTCGAGGCCTCAGGGGACTGACCTCTCCACTGAACACGAACAGAGGGAAAACTCCTAGATCTCAACTGACGAACGTGCCTGTCTAGAATAGCTATCGGCTCCTCCTCATAAGATAAATCCTTATCCAACTGGACAGTGCTGAAGTCTAACACATGGGTAGGATCGTCGTGATACCTCCGAAGCATAGACACATGAAAAACTGGATGCACAACTGATAAGCTAGGTGGCAATGCAAGTCTATAAGACACCTCCCCTACTCGATCAAGAATCTCAAACAGACCAATGTACCTAGGGCTAATCTTGCCCTTTTTTCCGAACCTCATCACGCCCTTCATAGGCGACACTCGGAGAAATACCCGCTAACCAACCATAAAAGCTACATCTCGGACCTTACGGTCTGCATAACTCTCTGCTTAGACTGAGCTAAACGAAGCCTCTCCTGAATGATCTTGACCTTATCTAAGGCCTCCTGAACTAAGTCTGTACCCCAATAACCGAGCCTCACATTGCTCAACCCATCCGACTGGAGATCGACATCGCCTACCATACAATGCCTCATATGGGGCCATCTGAATGCTGGACTGGTAGCTGTTGTTGTAGGCGAGCTCTGCTAATGACAAAAACTGGTCCCACGAGCCTCCAAAATCAATGATACAAGCTCGGAGCATATCCTCCAAAATCTGTATAGTTCGCTCGGACTGACCGTCCGTCTGAGGATAGAATGATGTGTTCAACTAAACCTGGGTGCCCAACTCTTGCTGGACTGCTCTCCAGAAGCACGAGGTAAACTGCGTACCCCGGTCCGAAATGATGGATACCGGCACACCATGAAGGCGGACAATCTCCCGGATATGAATCTCAGCTAACCTCTCGGATGAATAAGAGACTGCCACTGGAATGAAATGCGCCGACTTGGTCAGCCTATCAACAATGACCCAAATAACATCAAACTTCTTCCGTGTCAACGGAAGTCCAGTAACGAAATCCATGGTAATCCTCTCCCAATTCCACTCGGGGAGCTCAAACCTCTGAAACAAACCACCGGGCCTCTGATGATCATACTTGACCTGCTGACAGTTCAAACACCGAGCCACATACGCAACAATATCCTTCTTTATCCTATTCCACCAATAATGCTGCCGCAAGTCCTGATACATATTCGCGGCGCCCGGGTGAATAGAATACCGAGAACTATGGGCCTCCGATAAGATCAACTCTCGAATCCCATCAATATTGGGTACACAAAATCGCCCCTGCAATCTCAAAACACCATCATCATCTAAGGTCACCTTCGTGGCACCCCCATGCTGCACCGTGCCTCTCGGAACAAACAAATGGGGATCATCAAACTGCCGATCGCGGATACGCTCCTATAGAGAAGAACGAGCGACCATGCAAACTAACACTCTGCTAGGCTCAGAAATATCTCATCTCACCAATCGATTGGCCAAAGTCTGAACATCTAAAGCAAGCGGTCTCTGGCTGTCCAGAATATAAGCAAGACTACTCATGCTGGTGGACTTCCTACTCAATGCATCGGCCACCACATTGGCCTTACCCGGGTGATACAAGATAGTATAATCTTTCAACAACTCTAACCACCTTCGTTGCCTCACATTCAACTCATTCTGCTTGAACAGGTACTGAAGGCTCTTGTGATCCATGTACACCTCACACGTCACGCCATATAGATAATGCCTCCAAATCTTCAAAGCATGAACAATAGCTGCCAACTCTAGATCAAGAACCGGATAATTATTCTCGTGGATCTTCAACTGTTTCGAAGCATAGGCAATGACTTTCCTGCATCAATACGGCACCAAGCCCGATACGGGAAGCATCATAATAAACTGTGTAAGGCCATGAACCCGTAGGCAAAACCAACACCGGTGTCGTGGTCAGAGTTGTCTTGAGCTTCTAAAAACTCACCTCACACTCATCTGACCATCTGAACTGGCGCCCTTCTGGGTCAATCTGGTCATAGGGATGCAATAGACGAAAATCCCTCCACAAACCGACGGTAATAACCTGCTAACCCCAAGAAACTCCGAATCTCGGTCGCTGAAGCTGGTCGAGGCCAATTCTTGACTGCCTCAATCTTCTTCGGGTCCACTTGAATACCCTCTGCTGATACAATATGACCAAGAAATACAACCGAACTAAATCAGAACTCGCACTTCAAAAATTTAGCATATAACCGATGATCCTTCAGAGTCTGAAGAACCACTCTGAGGTGCTGCTCGTGCTCTTCCTGGCTGCCGGAGTACACCGGAATATCATCAATAAAGACTATCACGAATAAGTCTAGATATGGCCTGAACACTCGGTTAATCAACTCCATAAATGTTGATGGGGCATTGGTCAACCCAAATGACATGACTAAAAACTCATAGTGCCCATATCGAGTGCGGAATGCTGTCTTAGGGACATCAGACGCCCTAATCCTCAGCTGATGGTAGCCAGATCTCAAGTCTATCTTTGAAAACACCTTTTCTCCCTGAAGCTGGTCAAACAAATCATCAATCCTCGGCAGTGGGTACTTGTTCTTTATAGTCACTTTGTTCAATTATCGGTAATCAATACACATCAGCATCGAACCATCCTACTTCTTCACAAATAACACCGGCGCACCCCAAGGAGAAACACTAGGCCTGATAAAACTCTTCTCTAGTAAATCCTACAATTGGTCCTTTAACTCCTTCAACTCTGACGGTGCCATGCGGTACAGTGGAATAGAAATGGGCTGCAAGCCCGAAGCCAGATCAATACATAAATCAATATCCCTGTCGGGCGGCATACCCAACAGGTCTGAAAGGAAAACCTCAGGAAACTCCCGAACAATAGGAACAGAGTCAATAGAAGGAACCTCTGCGCTGGAGTCACGAACATACGCTAGATAAGCTAAACACCCCTTCTCTACCATGCGTCGAGCCTTAACATATGAAATAACACTGCGGGTGGCATGACCTGGGGTCCCTCTCCACTCTAGTCGGAGCAATTCTGGCAAAGCCAAGGTCACGGTCTTGGCGTGACAATCCAAGATAGCATGATACGGGGACAACCAATCCATCCTTAATATAACATTGAAATCTACCATATCTAAAAGCAATATATCAACACGGGTCTCAATACACTCAAACACAACTACACATGAACGATTCACTCGGTCGACTACTGTAGAGTCACCCACCGGTGTAGATACATAAACAAGAATGTCCAAATCATAATTAGACATAGCCAGGTAGGGTGTAAAATAGGACGGCACATATGAATATGTAGACCTAGGGTCAAATAGTATTGACACATCTCTATCACAAACCAGAATAATACCTGTAATAACGGCATCTGACGACTCAGCCTCTGGTCTGGCTGGAAAAGCATAAAACTGGGGCTGAGCCCCACATCCCTAAACCATGTCTCTGGGAAGATAGGCTACTAGCTGACCCCTACCTCTGGTGGTCCGACCTCCACCTCTACGGTCTCGACCTCCACCTCTGTGATCCCTACCCTCGCCCCTAGCTGGCTGGGCAGGCTACGGGTCACCTGGTCCCTGAATCATGGGGCGAAGACCCTGCTGCTGCGACTGTATACCCCTCAATATTGGGCAAGCTCTCATGATGTGACCATACTCACCACACTCATAACATCCCTCTGTACGATGAGACTGGCCCTGACGACCCGAATGACCTCCACAAAAACTTTGAAGAGGCGGTGCACTGATGGGGGCTGGCGGTGCACTGAGTGACTGTTGATCGAAATAATGCCCACCAAAACCACGATTAGCTGGGGCACCCTGCGAAACCTGGAGGGCTGACTGAAAGGGCCTGGAAGGCTGGCCCCTATCATAAGAATCCCTGTCTCCAGATGAGGCACCACTGAATCGACCTGAGTGACGGAGTCTCTTGTCTGTCCTATGACCACCCCTCTGTGGCAGAACCATCTGGATCCTCCGAGCCACATTGACCGCCTCCTAAAAAGTAATGTCACTACCAGTCTCTTTGGCCATCTAAAGACGAATGGGATGGATCAAACCATCAATAAATCTCCTCACCCTCTCCCTCTTAGTGAGTAGTATGACAAGGGCATGGCGAGCGAGATCGATAAACTGGGTCTCATACTGAGTGACTGTCATAGACCCCTGCTGGAGGCGCTCAAACTGCCTCCGGTAAGCATCCCTCTGAGTAACGGGAAGAAACTTTTCTAGAAATAACTCTGAAAACTGATCCCAAGTCAAAGGCGGAGACCCTGTTGGTCTGGCTAAACAGTAATCCCTCTACCAAGTCTTGGAAGATCGAGATAAACGAAAAGCCGTAAAATCAACTCCATTGGACTCCACAATGCCCATGTTCCAAAGAACCTCGTGGCAGCTATATAAGAAATCCTGGGGGTCCTCAAAAGAAGCTCCGCTGAATGTAGCAGTGAAGAGCTTAGTGAACCTGTCCAGCATCCACAAAGCATCTGCGGTCATAGCCGCTCCATCACTGGCCTGTGCAACTACCCCCAGCTGACCTGTCGCAGCTGGCTAAACCGGTGGAATCTGTGTCTGGGGAGCTACCTGCTTTAGAGTACGTGCAACAGGAGTCTGGGCTCCTCCTCCAGCCTAGGAAGTGGCTGGTGCAATAGGAAGCAATCCTACTCGGGTGACACTCTCCATGAGGCCAACTAACCGGACCAAGGCGTCTTGAAGAACTGGGGTAGCAATAAACCCCTCTAGGACCTGAGCTGGGTCCACCAGAACTATCTGGGCTGGGGCCGGAACCTCCTCGTCAAGGTCAACCTGAGGCTCCACCACTGGGGCTGCTACTGGTGGCTGGGCTCTGCCCCTACCTCGGCCTCTAGCATGGCCACGTCCTCTGCCCCTAGAGGGAGCTGCCTGGGGCTCGGACTGCTGATCGGTGGATGAGGAAGCGCGTGTTCTTGCCATCTGCGAAAGAACAGAGTAGAAATTGAATCAACATTGAGAAACCAAATCGCATGACAAGAAAGAACAAATGAGAGATTTTTCCTAACTCAGTAGCCCATGGGGAGCGAGTACAGACGTCTTCGTACCGATCCCTCAGACTCTACTAAGTTTGTCCGTAAGTTGTGAGACCTATGTAACCTAGTGCTCTGATACCAACTTGTCACGACCCGAATTTCCCACCATCGGGATCGTGATGGCGCCTACTCGTGCTAGCTAGGCAAGCCAACTTATTTATCTTTCCATTAATAAACAAATCTGTCAATAATTTATAGCATCAACAAGAAATATAGAATTCAATAATAATAATAATAGCGGAAGTCTAATTTATAAGTCTGAATCAAATGCGGAATAGCCAATAATAGCCTCTACCCAAGATTTGGTATCACATTACTAACGAACCACTAAGAATATACAAAATACAAAGGTTTGAAAGAAACATAAAAGTTGTCTGTCCCGAAACAAGGAGGCAACAGTCTAAAAGAGAACATAAGGAAGAGACGTCGGGACTGCGGACGCCTGCAAGTCTACCTCGGTCTCGTAAAATGGAAGCCTACTCCCACACTAATGCTGCTACTGCTCCTCAAAACCTGGACCTGTGCAAAAATGAACAGAAGTGTAGCATCAGCAAAACCGACCCTATGTGCTGGTAAGTGTCTAGCCTAACCCCGGCAAAGTAGTGGTGAGGCTAGACCGGACACCACATAAACCTGTGTAGTTATAAATATACAACGGAAACAAAATACCAAACACCTAACAATATGGGAGGGGGGAAACATGCTCTGGGGAGATAACAATAGTAATAGTAATCCTGAGTAACAAACTAAAGCAGCTTAGATTCACAATGAACAAGGAATCTATATTCAATATAAACACATGGTATCAATAACTGTTGCAGCGTGCAACCCGATCCATAATTACCATTGTTGTGGCGTGCAACCTGATCCACAAATACCACTGTTGCGGCGTGCAACTCGATCCACAAATACCACTATTACGGCATGCAACCTGACCCATATCATTTATCATGTATCATTGTTGCGGCGAGCAACCCGATCCTCATATGTTATTGTTGCGGCGTACAACCCGACCCTCAATATCATTGTTGCGGCACGCAATCTGATCCATATCATTCAACAGTCTGACTTCCCAACCAACAGTCACAATTAAGGGCCATAAAAATAAGCAAATATTTGATGAAATCTCGGCAAGGGAGAGAATCCAAAAGGTTTAACCAAATGTCCCGACAAGGAAATAATCAACAACGCTTTCTCTTTATTACTTTTCTTATATTATAGACCACTCTACCATTTTGAGCCAACGCTCAAAAGAATCAGTCATTTCATATACTTTAAATATCCGTATCACAATTCGAGCCAATGCTTCTAGGTATCAAATAATTATATCATCGTTTACATATTATTCACAACATATAGAATCCTCCAATAAGCACGGAATTCACAACCAATTCATGATAATCACTTTATAAGGACTCACGGTCATGCTAGACACCAATGTATAGATACTCGTCACCATGCCTATACATCGTAGTGGATCACATAGCAATTAGCAACAAGACTCAACTCCTATTCCCTCAAGCTAGGGTTAAACCAAACACTTACCTCAAAGCCTTGAAATCCACTTAATCCTCAACTATCGCTTTATCTCGCGGTTCCACCTCCAATTTGCAAACTTGGGCCATTTGGGGAAGGTTCGCATTTGCGAACATTTGGTCGCATTTGCGATTATAGCCCAGATTTCCCCTTCTTCGCATTTCCGAAGAAAAGTTCGCATTTGTGAGACCATAAGACCTGGGCCTTCTTCACATTTGCGAAGGGCCATTCGCATTTGCGAAAGTCGCTTTCGCGAACCAATGCGAAGCCTGCAGATCTAAAACACCAGCTGGTTTTTCAAGGGTTCAAATGCACTCACGGCTTATCCGAAACTCACCCGAGCCATCGGGGCTCCAAACCAAGCATCCACCCAATCTCAAAAATATCGTACGGACTTACTGGTGCGATCAAATCGCCAAAGTAACATCATATACATAGAATCAAGCCTCAAAACACATGATTTTCTTCTAAACTTCATAAACTTTCAAATTTGGAACTTATAGTCCGAAACACGTCAAACGACGTCCGATTTCAATCAAATTTTACATAAAGTGCTTATACAATATATGACACTTGTATCGGGCATCAGAACCAAAATACGAGCCTGATACCACAGTCTTTTAATAAATTTTTATTTCCTTTTTCCTTAATACTTTCAGAAAAATAATTTCACAGAAAAATTCTTTCCTCGCGCTCTAAACCTCGGAATTCGACTTCGGGCACATGCCCGAGTCCCATATTTTTCTACGGACCTTCCGAGACCGTCCAATCTACGGTCCGGGTCCGTTTACCCAAAATGTTGACCAAAGTCAACTTTAATCATATTAATATCAAAATTCATCATTTTTTACATAGAATTCATATTTAAGCCTTCCGGCTACATGCCCGGACTGTGCACACAAATTGAGGCAAGTAAGAATGAGGTTTTCAAGACCTCGAAAGTACGGAGTGGATGAGAAAATAGGTGATGACTCTTTGGATCGTCACACTGTAAAAGAGAAAACACAATTCCATTGGAAGGCCCCAATATGTGAAAGAGGTTGGGTGTTGCAGATCAACGTCGAGAAATTAAAGGATAATATATAGAGTGACCCTAGAGTATATATAGGAAGACTTCCTATGAGAGGAAACCCAGTTTTCGAGCCGCTAAAAGCAAGTTAATATTGAAGTAGAAAATTTCTGATATTCATATTGAATTTTGTTGTATTTGTATAAATGTTAGTTATGCTTTTTGATAGGGGTGTACATGGACTGGATATCGGTTTGGATTGGTTCGGTTTTGTCGGATTTTTGGATTTTTTTGTTACATGAATATTATTTTAATCTTACTTTGTTAAAATTATAGATAAGTCTTTGATAAGTGAATATATGTTTAGTAAATATGGAAAAATTGACAAATATATGATCTATTAATATATTCTAATGGGAGAATTTTTTTAGTAACTCATGATAGTTATTTTCTTAGTCGTCTAACAATAATTTTTCGTTAATTTACGCTTTCAAGGTTAATACATGAGAGGATCCCAAATATTTCTACATTGTCTAAAGAAAATTCACTATAAAGTCTTAAAAATATAAATAAAATTGATATATTTATATGACGGTTTGATTCGTGTTTTTTTACTTAATACCAAACCTAGTCGGGTTTTTTAATCGATTTGGTTTGATTTTTCGGTTTGATGCGATTTTCTGGTTCGGTTTGAACACCTCTACTTTTTGATATCTCACTATTAATCCCATGTAAGCAAGTTAACAGAATCTTGTTCTGCATATGTAAGCAAGTTAACAAGGACTGAATGTATTACAGCAGTCATATGTTTTCATATATAAATGAGCTTCCTAGTATATATAGGAATTTCAATAGCTTCCAGTGGGTTCCAAATGCTTCAGCGTTCCAGTATACATTATGCCAGAAATTTCATATTGAAGCAGAAGCAGTATCGAAATTTAATATTTTTGACTTTCAGTAGTTGATGCGCCTATATTTTAAATTTTACTCGTTAATGTATCAAACCGAAACCGTACCAAAACCGTACCGAATCAAAATAAGAAATACCGAACCGTACCGAACTATTTTGGTACTGTATTTGCTATACACAATTGTTAAACCGAATACTGAATTACCGAACTTAAGTACTCAAATACCGAACCGAAATACCGAACGCCCACCCCTAACTGAAATCATTGACGGTGTTTATGTCACTACTCAATGAGGACAACAACATTGGTAGACTTAACTAATGAACAATCTCTTTGATTTGCATACTGACTTGGTCTAAAGAAGCTCAGGCCTTCATTTTGAATAAAGTTCACATTTATAAGACTTCAGAAGTCTTCACCACAAATAGACTAGATAATTTAATTTGAATATAAAAACTGCTCCAAAGACCAAAGTTACATATGTAGAAGAATAACAATGGAGTTACTCTGTCCATCCCAAACCAAATTTTTGTATTTTTTCTTACACTTGACTTTTTCTTCCTTTTTTGGAAGACAAGAACTTAACTTACCCATTTAAAAAAATACGATGCAATAATCAGAAATGTTGGGAAAAATAAAGAGAAAAATAAGGATTTTAACCTTGCATTATTTGCACTCTTCGATCACCAGAAATACCCTTAATATGCAAAGAACAATTCGATCTTGCACCCTTCTAACCAACCACTCCAAAAAACATCTATCTTCAAGAACTGCCACATAATAGGCTTGTCTGGAAGCAGTGGCACTATGTGAATTTTCATAATAGCAAGATTAATATCAAATAAACCACAAATAGATCAGACTCAAACATAAAAGTGATTTTGCTTCCTTCTAAATTACTTTTTACAACAGAGAACAATGTAACTTAAGGATTTTTTGTTAAACTTATTCAAACTACAATGCATATTTTCAAAAATCATAAGCACTTCACGGGAGATTTCACACGCAAATAAAGGGATTGACGTCTACAGGTTGTACAAAGCTTCTCATAAGCTTAATTTATCCATCATGCAAAGACTAATTAGGAGCTAAATCAAGAACCCTAGGTTCAGAAAACAAGTATGAGAAATGACCAACTTAAATTGGAACCTAGGTTTTATAAAATCAGAAAAGGGATAAATTAAAGA
>MU710312.1:6183-21933 GCA_026770625.1 Nicotiana glauca | reverse complement strand
CGAAAATATTGAGAGAGAAAGAGATGAAAAATAAAGGGTATACCTAATGTATAATAAAAAATACTTTCCCACTGATTCACTGGGTAAGGTTGTGGGAATTGCTTATACAAATTAAATTTTTTTGGTGAAATAATTTTTAAGCTCGCGGTTTTTTGCGCCAGCAGCAAAAATTCAAAATTTTGAGCTTCCCGCTGCATCAGTAGGAATATTAAAATAATTTTTTATTTTAGATTCCCACCGTTTCACTGGGTGGATTTTAATAATTTTATTTTTAATGATATTCCCACCGATTCGGTGGGAAAAAAATTATCCACTTTTTTGCGCCAACTAGTTCCCACCTATAGTCTGTGGGAACGTTTTAAAAAAAAAAGGTAAAAGAAATATTTTCCATTTCCTACTGGATTTTTTTATATTTCAGTGGGAACTGCCACTGATAATATATCTATGGGAAATTTTTCTGGGAAATTTGCATTTTTCTAGTAGTGTGAAGTGGTAAAATTTATATGTCTTGCCATGATCAAATTCATATATAATTGTGGGCAAACTATTGAAAATCCGTCCCATTGAATTTGCTCCATTCTCATTCCCTTAAGAGAATATGATAGCAGTATGTGATAAGTCTAAAATAAGACAAAATTATTACTGTGAATGTATCAATGGATGTGGACGTGGCAATAGACAAAATTATAATCGTCATCACTGTGGTAATGAGAACAATAAGGATTCTCTAAATAATTCTTCACTTTGTGAAAATAATATTTGTCATCGATTTGACATGAGATTTTATAAAGCACATATACATGATTATGGTCCATTCATAATGTGAATGCGACAACATCTAATTTATGAATATGTATTCATTCTTGGAAGAATATAAATGTGCTAGTAGTAGGAATATACCACACTCACCTCTAAAATGAGGTTTGAGATGATATAAGAAAATAATGTCATTATTATGGCATGAATGGTCATTGGTCACATACTTATTGTATGCCAAAATATTTTGGCATTGTGATTATTAAAAGACAACAGTAATGCAAGAAACAGTTCTTGCACATAATTTTGACCATAACCATAATGGTATATGTGTCTCTTAAAAGAGATATTCACCATATGGATGTTGATGAATATGTGGTATTACCAAATTAATTGAGAACTCTGGAAGAGCCAATTATTACTATTTTGGAGAAACACAATTGATTACAAATAAGGTATTGTGTTGTAGTAAGTCTCAAAGAAACTTATTCAGTTTCCAAAGTATACGCGAAAGCGTTTGATTATATTGAGACTATAAATAAAGGAAAGATTTAATATCTTCTATTACTACAACTTGTAGCGGGGTAATATGTATGTGAAAAGCTACCCGCTTTATTCTCCAGTTTGTACTACACAAATAAAAGAATACCACAACGAAGTGGATATTTATTGATGTAAAAACCCATATCATAATAAACTTGAAGTTTATTGATAATTGCACACATCATGGTGCAAATCTGAAGTTTATCAATATTTATAATTATTCAGTTGGCATAATTGGTTTAGCCATATTAATTCAAGTATGATGTGCAAAAATAAAAGAGAATTCACATGGGTAAATATGAAAGAACTAGAAAGTTCTTTACGAATTCTCTTATAATGCTTGTTCTCATTAATTAATTGACCAATTAAAATTGGGATTGAATACCATGAATGCTGGAAATATCAAAGATAAATATGGGCTCATTCACCTGCCATGTATACCACATAAGATGCATCTATGATATGGTTACATGTGCAATTATTATTGACCCGCAACCTGGTGTTTGCGAGGTAACTTGATCAATAATTTAATATAGAGCATAATTTCCAGATTTTTTATTCAAGATAGTTCTTCTTGATAAGTTGGTTTACATCACAGTTGGTTTAGCAAAATTATTTATTGAGTGCCTCCACTTAATAGCTAAACTATTGCTTATGAGAACAAAGTTATATATATCAGTTTGATATACATTATATACGAAAGTATATTATTTTCTCCCCTCGCAAGTGGTTTCAGGGTCAGGAACCAAATAATTCCATCTCATTATTATTGATATTCGGTGTATATTTTGATTAACACCATAACACACAAAGATGAGTTCTCAAAGTTGAGGAAACAAGTTAGTTTTTCTAACATGAGGGGGAGACATGAAAAACAGTTGAGAAAAAGTTATGAGGAATGAATTATCGTTTCTACATCTAGATCCTTAATAAGATAATATGAACATGAAGTTCATAAAAGGATAATTCATTCGCAATATATTGCAAAGCATGCCAGACGCATTTGCTGACCTAAAGAAAGTAACTATATTCTCACTGCAAATGCTCATATTATAATAAGTCCTAGAAGGACAAAGTCTATGGTACGCTTAAAGTGTATAGACAGATCAGTTTCAAATAAACTTCTTGATAAAGAAGATGAGAAAATAATCATAATAAAGGAGTCAAGTGATCTAGAAGATCACATGACATAACACTTCATAAAATCTCATGAGAGATTCAGGTACCTGAATATATGAATGAAGATATCTGTATGTTATGTCCATATGAAAACAAGGTGGTTGGAACCGATATAAAATGTTTGTCGACGACATTGATTGTAGCGGAAAATGTATGTGAGGATCTTAAGTCCAGAGAAACAATTCAAGGAGAATTGGTTTCATATGAAATACATGTAGTTTTGAACATGTAGTTCAAATACTTGAAAGTATAAAGTCAATGATATGTGCAATCACTTTTATTTATCTTATATGTCTAGCATGACATGTAAAATTGACATGCATCTAAAGTCTATTTAAATGGCTTATTTGACTATACTTATATAACAATCCTCAAAAGATTTAAATTATTTAAAGCATATAGAATTCATGGTCATGAAGTACTATATCCTAAATGCAATTTGTGCACATATGTATCTTGCTATAACTATGATAATATGATAGCAAGAGTTTTCACCCCTATCAGAAGATATTGAAATGATGATTCCAACAAGATCATATGAAGACAATACATCTATCAGGGATGATAATTTCAAGGTGAAACAAATTTGTTGAAGTTAATATAACTGATATTGTTTAACAAATATCTACCAAAGATCTTTTGAAGATGGTGCACAATATTAGAATGCAAATATTCAAGGATGTGAATTGATGCTCTCATCAAGAGGAGTTAATACGCGTTGTACTCCTTTTTCATTACAAGATTTTGTCCCACTGGGTTTTCCTTGCAAGGTTTTTAACGAGGCAACCAAAAGGCGTATTGTTAGATATGTGTACTCTTTTTCTTCTCTAGAATTTGTTTCCCACTTTGTTTTATTTTAGTTAAGGTTTTAACAAAGCACATTATCTATTGAATAGACATTCAAGTGGGAGTTTTATAAATAGAATTATATTTATGGTGAATGTCTATATTTAGAGAGATTCTAGGGTTTATTACTTGGTGGCTAAGTCACCCTCTCCCTATAAATAGAGGTGTCTATTCCATTGTAATTCATCTCAAAATCAATAAGAATTCTCTCTCTCTACTTTTCTCTGTAATAATCTTCTTCTTTATTTATTGTTTATAGCACTTTTCATGTTATAGATAGACTTTTTTTTCATTTCAACAAATAAGTTTTTCTTTTCATGATATAAACAAGTATTTTTTTCATTTTAACAAAAAAAAGAGTACTTTCTTTTCTTCATGTAGACAAAAGTATTTTCTTTTATTTTAACAAAAAAATATAATTTTTAGAAGAATAATTAAATTGTTAAAAAAAATAGAGTCGTGAAAATATTGGGTAGGGGGAAAGGGGAGGAGGGGTGGTAAGGAAACATGGGCCCTTGAGGAAAGTGGGTGAGCGAAGTAGCATAAAAAATATTTTTTACTCTCTAACCAAACACTAAAAAATATTTTTTAGAAAAGTTTTCCGCTCACCAATCAAATAAGAAAAAATAAGT
Organism: Nicotiana glauca; assembly: GCA_026770625.1. Lineage (NCBI taxonomy): Eukaryota > Viridiplantae > Streptophyta > Magnoliopsida > Solanales > Solanaceae > Nicotiana > Nicotiana glauca. The sequence continues at coordinate 17,977 of MU710312.1, read as the reverse complement.
GATAAAATCACTCATTTTTCATGAAAACATTAGACAAAGTGAAAAATATTTCCTTTCATACCAAACACAAACTATAAAGGAAAAAATTATTAAGGAAGTGATTCGCCAGGAATTGTTGTCACCGGGAAAAAAATAGGAATAGGAATCGATTCTAAATCTGATATACCTCTATCCCAATGTCCATTACTCCTTAAATATATGTTCAGATCTATAAGAACATCCGTTGACTTAATATGATGTTATTTCTTCTTCTTTATAACAACAACAACAACAACAACTTAATAGAATCCCACTAATAGAGTATGGGGAGAATAGAGTATGCGCAAATATTATCCTTACCCCGAGGAACTAGGGAGGCTATTTTCGTGAGATCCTCGGCTCAAGAGACGAAACAATAATATAAACAAAAGAATAAATCTGTAACAACAAAATAAACCAGAAAAATAATAATCAACATAAAAAAGACATAGCAAATAAGTGGAAGGGTAATACTATGCAAAACGAGAAAACTAGTGTGCACACAACATAATCCGTTAACAGTCTTAGTTAAAACTATATCAGACTAACCAATACAACGAGAAAAAAATGCTCGACTAACTCCTAACGCTCGAGGTCAAGTTCCTCCAGGTTCTCTCGCAAATCAAACAATACAGAGGGTCGACAATACCCCGAGGGGAGATATTGACTTCGATGGAGTCGGGGGGAGCAGATCCGGTCATACCAACGAGAGTGGCCCCTTCAAAAATGAAATCATACGGTTTATGAGGGAAGTGAATGCCCGCATGGACCAAATACCGGGTGCACCACCGGTGCTGAAAGGGCTGGACTCAAAGGAGTATACTCAACTGTCATACAAACCAAGCATGGCATCGAAATTGATTCCGAAACGATTAAAATGCAAGACATTCAAAAATATGATAGGACATCATATCCTTAGTACCATATCACCACCTATACAATGCCGGCGAAGGAAAATGATTTATCTCCACATAAGATTGAATCAATGCTGCTAAAGAAATTTAGAGAGACTCTCACGATGGGAGCCTTGACGTGTTATTCGCTTTTGCTTGAGCATTTTATAGATTCTTTTTAGATGCTCGCAGATTCTTTCATTAAGGCACATACCAGGGACATAAAGATACATGCTCGAAATGTCGATATTTTCATAATTGCACATGGAGAGTCTGAGTTACTACGGGAATTTATAACTCCATTCCAGAATGAAAGGATGTTACTATTGGTCATTCTGGATGAATGGGCGGTTGAAGAATTCACCAAAAGATTAAATCCGATGAGTTTCAATGCTTCCCAAAAATTGAAAGAACGCTTGCTTGAGTTCCAAGCGATAGCTTGGGTGGATGTTCACTACCGTTACGAGTCAAAGATAAGGATTGGAGATGATCAGCTCGGTTTCCCTACATTGGTTAAGGGTCGGGATAAGAATAAGGAGAAATCAAAAACGATTTTGACACAAATCGACGGTCTTTGATGAGGTGATTTTTTCCCTATAAATGGGCTGAAGGACGCGACAAAGATTTTTGGTTGGCAGATAGGTTCGTGACCAATAGAAAAATTGATCGCGGTTGGAGCAACAGGTCGTTATAGGACAAGGAAACTTCGGGTTCTTGAGATTTTTCCTACCCTAGACTTTTGGAATATAAATTCAATGTCACTGTAGTATAGTTGGTATCAGCTATGGCGAACATTAAAGAAACACGGTTCCTGAAGCCAATGAGATTCGATCCCAGTAAGAGGGATCCTAGTTTATGGAGCGAATACCACGGGATGAGTCACCGGATTAGGACTGTCGGGATCTACGTGAAGAGGTGGCGATACTACTGAAAAATGGCCATCTCATGGAATTCTTAAGTGACCATGCCAAGAACAACTACGGTCACAATCGTGATAACACGGAGCCTTCAAAAATAGGAGAAGATCCACCGTGCCTGACGATCAACATGATTTTCGGAGGGAACGAGATTAACGGGGTTACCTTCTCTAAAGAAATAAAGACGAAGGTATCAGTAACCCAAAACAAGAGACTCCGGGAAGTCACTAAAGACGATATCACTTTCACGGAGGAAAACACAGACGTATTTTTGCTTCTACATAACAACGCATTGGTAATTTCTTTAAATGTATTTGATTTTAAAATTAAACGTGTTTTGGTGGATCCAAGGAGTTCGGCCGATATTATACAATAGAGGGTATTGGAAAAGGCCAAACTTACTGGAAGCATCATTCCGGCCACAAAACTCCTCGCCAGGTTCAACCTCACAAACGTGACAACCCGAGGAGAGATCTTGCTGCCTACAAATGCCAAAGGGGTGATGAAGACCCTTTTGAGGTGGTGGATGGTGATATAGGCTACAACATTATCCTTGGAATACCATGGCTACACGAGATGAAGGTTGTAATGTCAACGTATCATCAGTTGCTGAAATTCCCAACTCCCGAGGGGATTAATTAGATAAAAGGCGACCGGGAGCAAGAAAGATGAATGCAATTTTGGGCTCCAGTAGCAAAGGAAGGCAACATGTGGCATAGCAATTACAGGAACTGGCACCTTCTCCCGAATCGAGTGAGGCAGACCAGGGGTAATAGGCGTCATGTCTTATCAGGTGCCAGGATATTTCCAGGTACCAGAAGAGACAGACGCAACGAAGTCCATACTATAAGAGCTTGAGCAAGTTGCATTGTTCGAAAATTTCCTGGAAAGGAAATTCTACTCGGGGACAAGACTGCACCCCGAGCTCAGGTATGGGTTTATTAAATTTCTTAAATTTAATGCCTATTATTTTGCATGGTCACATGAAGGTATGATAGGCATCCCAATGGAAGTGGCCATACGCAAGCTAAGCCTGGATCCCAACATTCCTCCGGTAAGATAGAAAAAACATCCTATTGCCGAGGTTGGAAATAAATTTGTTAAAGAAGAGGTAACTCGCTTACTTGATATCGGTTCAATCCGAGGGGTAAAGTATCTGGACTGACTAGCTAACGTAGTAGTAGTCCCTAAGAAGAATAATAAATTTCGCATATGCGTATAGTAGATGGACTTGAATACGGGATGCCCAAAGGACTCGTTCATATTGCCAAACATCGATCAAATGATCGATGCGATCGCTGGACATAAGTTAATGAGTTTCCTCGATGCTTACTCCGATTACAAACAAATTGAGATGAAACCGGAGGATCGGGAAAAAACTTCTATCATAATGAACTTCAGCACATATTGCTATAGTGTGATGCCCTTCAGGCTAAAGAACGCTAGATCCACCTATCAGCGGCTCGTAAACAAAATGTTTGAAAAATAGATAGGGAAAACTATGGAAGTTTATACAGACGATATGCTTGTTAAGTCTTCGAAAGCAGGTGATCATCTTAAACAATTGCAAGAAACTTTTGACATCCTAAGGAAGCATAACATGAAGCTTAACCTTGAGAAAAAGCGCGTTCGAGGTCAGCTTTGGCAAGTTCCGAGGATTTCTGGTGTCATAAAAGGGGATTGAGGTTAACCTTGATAAAATCAAAGCCATTGAAGACATCCCGGACTAGCTATCAAGACTAAAAGAGGTGAAAAGGCTCACGGGATGATTGGATGCTTTGAGCAGGTTTATTTCCCGATCTTCAGAGAAATGCCACCATTTCTTCGCGCTGCTTAAAAAGAACAACTTCAAATGGACTCTGAAATGCTAGCAGGATTTGAAGTATTTGAAAAGGTACTTGTTAAGCCCTCCGTTACTATCAAAATTGGAGGAAGGCAAAAAATTGTTAATTTACTTAGCGGTTTCGGAAGTAGCAGTAAGCGTCATTTTTATCCGTAAGGACAAAGGTACACAATCTCCCAGTTATTACATAAGTAAAATTTTAACGGGAGAACAAACTCGCTACCCGTATTTGGAGAAGATGGCCTTAGCTCTCGTAATTGTCGCTTAGAGGCTAGGGCCTTACTTCCAATGTTACCTGATAGCAGTGGTGACCACCTTTTCCTTGTGGAATATCCTTCATAAGCCCGAAATCTAGAGTAGGCTAGCCAAATAGGCCATCGAAATGAGTGAATTGACATAAAATACAAACCTAGGACTACGATTAAGTCACACGTTTGACTGACTTTATGGTCGGTTTCAATCTGGGATTACTACCTTTTGATACTAAAGAAGTAGTGATGACGTCATAATCGACATCAGGAGTTTGGACCCTTTTTACAAACGGAGCTTCCAACATAAAAGGGTTCGGGCTCGGCATCGTGCTAACCACGCCTTTGGGGAAACTCTAAGGCAGGCCATAAGAACGATTTCACTGACTAACAATGATACGGAGTATAAGGCTTTGATTGTAGGACTCGAATTAGCCCAGGGACTAGATTCTGAGGTCATCGAAATCAAATGTGACTCCCAGCTGGCAATAAATTAGATCTACGGGGTCTTCAAAGCCAAAGAAGAGCACATGCAACAATATGTAGTAAAGGTTCAGGCTCTTCTTGAAGTGGTTCTGTTTGATTTAACTTCCTTTTTTACTAAGTGACTATTTTAACTGGAACGTGGCATATCTCAAGAGATACTATTACTGTTGAACATCACCTATACTGAAAGTATGTGCTGCACTCTTTTCCCCTTCATCCTGTTTTTGTCCCAATTAGGGTTTTTTTGCCAAGATTTTTACCGAGGCATCAATGGAAAGCATACTATAGAGAAAGTTTCAATAGCAACAATAAGACGTTCTAATAACAAGTCAAAAAAATAAAGAACCACTTAGACGGTCATGTATTCTCTTGCTCGGTGGAAAAGTTCCTAATGGGAAGTAAAGTTTGCTATCGAACAAATATTACTCGACCGCTCACAAATGCAAGCCAATAAGGGATTGTTAGATAGTCTGCGGCTCAATAACATAAATTCCTAAGGAGAAGTGAAGTTTGTTACCGAACTGAAGATCATCTAGCAATTCATTGGTGAAATCCTCGAAGATGCTAAACTTCCAGTGTTCCAATTTGCATTCTTCGTATTCGAACACTAGAAGGGAGGAAATGATATGAGGATACGACATCAATAACTGCCACATCGACTAGAATACTAAAATTGGAAGAATAGTTGTATCATCGGGATCGAGGACTGCGCGGCCAGCCTCGTAGAAACAAGTTAGCCATAAGAAATGGCAATTTCTTTATAGCATAACAAATGCTTATGTACTTTTGAAAATGGAAGGAATAAAGTAAAGTCATTTTATCTCTATCTTATTTATTGTTTGAACGATGAATTGAATTTGTCATTTGAAAGTTAAACAAGTACTTCAAATTCTAGTGCCGTAATAAATATGAGACGTCCTCTTCAAAAGCACAACAAACATAAGAGGGCCCTCTCTTATGAAAACCCTCACGTTAAAAGGTTGATGTCGGAAGAACTTATGCCTAGAATCCAAATAGTATCGGGGAAAAATACACCCGAAGGCTTGCACAAAAAGACACAAAAAGCAAACTTGTGCAAATACTTCAACAAAAAAAAGACGCAAGAGGCAAACTTGCACAAAAACCTAAATGAAAACGGTGCAATGAGCAAACTTGCGCAAACACTCAAACAAAAAATATGCAAAGATTAAACTTGTGTAAATGTTCAAATAAAAGAATTCAGAAAGAATCATGCAATACTTGAGAAAGAAGTGTTTTTATTTACAAAAAAAGTGCCAAAACGACACAAGTACAAATGTTGGGAAAAGAAATAAAAAGCTAAGTTGATGCATCTCCGTAACTCGGAGGAAGAGAAACATTCACACCCCCTGGAGAAGGAGGTAGATCCTCTGCTGGTTCGATATCTTGGCCTTCATCATTCTGGCCCTCAGCATCATCACCTACCAGTTCCTCTTCAGTTCCCGAGAAATCAAAACCAGAAGAATCGGTAGCATCAGGCCTGGCAGGAAGTCCTCTTTTTGCAGCTAACTCCAGCTCAAGGGCTCTAGCAATTTCGGCATCAAAGTCGATGACACCTACTTTAGCCTTTTCAAGGTTTTTATCCTTATGTTGTACATAACATATGTTGTTTCAATAACAAGGGAATCCGCTCGGTGCTGGAGTTCTTCTTTAAGTTGGTTAACCTCGGCAGAAAGATTTTCCCAGTGGATCTAACAAACTAGAGGCTAACATCGAGATCATGGACAGTAGAGATGAAAAGTCTATTATGCTCAATGGTCCTCTTATACTTCTCCTCCAATTAGGCATATTTCACCAAGCTCAAGACTACCTGAAAATTATTTAATCTTTCAGCAGAGGTAGCCTCACGATCGGATGCAGCAAGAATGACACTATGTACGTCAAACCCTTTAGTCCTAGCCTCTTCATATTGAAACCTCAATGTGGAGATATCTTCGCTAAGGGTCTGTAATTCTTGATCATTTTGATACAAACGAGCCTCCAACATAGTAGCCTCAGCAGCTTTGGCTTCCAGCTCAGAGCGGCGAACAACAGTTTGGTCCTGCTGGAGCAAAAGTTGATCCCATTCGGAGGTAAGTTCCTCCTTTTCTCGAATCAAACATTGGAGGTCCTCGTAAGCATTAAAATTGGCTTTTGAAACAAGAAATGCAAACTTAAAATACTAATAAATGAAAGAGAGAATAAATGACAAAGAAAACTGTTACACACTATATTTTCGCACATAAAAGTGTGTTGTAAGTGAACTAATATAGGACCAAAAATGATATCATCTTTGAAAGTATATAAAGTAAGTTAATTATAGTACCTATAAGTTTAAAAATATTTAATATCATGAATAATAAGTACAAAGAGGGTTGGAAGGTTCATAAGCTAAAGGAATTGAAGAAAATAATGTTTCATCGATGATCGACGAGTTGGGAATGTTATAGCATGTACTTTTGGGGTGAGACTAGGGTGCTTAACTTTATAAGGAGGGTATCTTATGAGTTATGTTAGTCTTATGATAGTCGTGTGTTATATTTTGAAGTCAAGCGAGTTGTGAAACAAAATTCGATAAAAGTCATCACAAGTTACTTTCATAAGTGTTACTGAAATTCGGGTCAAATGTAGCTGCGATTTTCTTCCAATATACTTAGAATTACGAGGTGTTCCATCCATCAAATTGACTATATATGAGTCTATTTTCCAACTCATTAAACCGTTTATTAATATGACATATGAGTAGAGATATATATGCGTTTTGCGAGACTACGCATACTGCTAGGTGACAAGTAAGTATGTCACCTACTTGCTTAAATGAGAGAGCGAAAATGAGCCAGTTCGGGTCGTCCAAAGAGACCTTTTAAAGGCCTATTTTGTTCATATAATACACTGATAAGAGGTCACAATAACTAGACATAAAACCCTACAAACATCCTCCAAACAATTTCCCACAAACCCTAATTGATTTTCTATCCTTTTCAAGTTCTAGTTGGAGGTAAAACCTAGAGTTTCAAGAACCAATATAGGAGTTGAGTTATTCAACAAATAAGGTAAGTTTACTGCTCCCTTTAATCCATTTTTTTACGGATATGTATGGAAATTCATTCTATAATTGTAAGAACTCACGGGACGGTGATCGAAAGCCGTGAGTTCGAGTTATTCAGTTGTAGCGGACTGTTTTGTACTGCTGTTGAATTTAATGTTTTATTAATGTCTTATGGAGTTTCACAGAAGGAAGGGTGTGGATAAACACCAATAGATGCAGTTCGGTGGGCTGGTTGTTTGTCATAACATTGTCGGGCCATTTGACACTACTACGATGGTCGTTTTGTGTACGAAGAGATTGGGGTGTGTTGAGCTGCTTTGTAGTATTTTGTGGTTCATATAAGGTTGGAAAATAATGTATATATATTGTTATTGTTGTGTTCTTATATTGTTGGTGTTATCTTGAATTTGGAGGAAGTAAGGATTATAGGGGAGATGTTGCCCGTTTTAATACAAAATAAGCTTGTCATTCGTTGTGCGATAGTCGTACCTTTCGTAACTTAATGATAGTATTATTATCTTTGTTGTAGATTAAGGTATGAAGAGGTGAGTTCAACTTGGTTATTGGAAAGATTGTGATAAGGTATATTATGGATAAACATTTCCTTCATTTTGGCATGATCCCGTAACTACATGCATTTGATAACAAGACATCAAGAGAAGTTCATATTCCTGAATTTATCTACATTGTCCTAGTCTCATAAGTTACAACATTCTCCCTTATCAGGTCTTCATATTCAGTTTAGTTTTGCCTTCTTTCAGCCAACAGAGCAGATAGTCCATATATATACAGTATTACAATATTTTCACCACTATCGAGCTATAATCGATGGGCAAGCCCATATGGGCATCCTTTGATCAGATGGTAAGTTATATACCGAGCCTACTGTGGTGTAGCGCCTATGAGCGAGCCTAGAATGGCCGAGATACAAAGCCTAGTATGGCCAAGTACCTATGAGCGAGCCTACTACGGCATAACAGTTACACATACCAAACACTATAGGGACAAATATCTATTTACTTAATATATTGAGAGAGATGAGTTAGTATCAACAGGTAAGCATATCTTCAATTGTATTTAACTCCCATGTACTTTCAGTTATTATATTATCAGTTCAGTTTCAACTTTCAGTTATTTTGTTGCCTAACATACTCGATACATTATTTCGTATTGACGTCCTTTTTGTTGGGGATGCTGCATTTTATGCCTACAGGTCCTGATAGACGGCTGGATAGACCTTCCCAGTAGACAAAGTCAAACATCAACTTGGTTGGTAAGCTCCCGTTCCTTGGATTTACAAGGTCAATACCTTAAAGTCCATTTTATATTTACATGTTTGAAGCGCAGGTCGAGGCCCTGTCCCGACCATGATACAGTTCAGTTATCTCTAGAGGCTTGTAGACGAGTCATGTACACTTTTTATATCAGTATTGTGACCTTACCATCCCTATGTAGATGTTTATTTTAGTATTGCTGGTTGTAGAGGTTATTTTCAGATGATTCACAATAGGACCTTATCTGCCTAAGTTGAGGGTTACCCCTCAAAAGTTCACAGTTACAAAATGGTATGCTTTGGTCGAGTATGGCACTAGGTGTCGGCCATGCCTCTTCAAGTTTGAGGTGTGACAAATACGAAGGATATACCGCTGCGGCGTTTTGCATAGCATTGTTCAACATCACTCTCCAAAGAAAACCTATATCTTTTTCCACATCTTTTTTTGAAGCCAAAGACTTCAGATAGTTAGCAAGGTCCACTAGCCATGACAACAAAATGCACTCAGTAGAGACTGAGAGAGTAACGCTCCTCCTTCTTTGCGGATCTTCTGAGAGGATGGCATAATTTTCCCCCAAATTCCCATGAACTGGGGACTGGGGAGAAAAACATCCTCTTTTCGGGGATGTGGCCGGTGGAGACGATGTAGCAGTTGCTGGTGGAAGAATCAGTGAAGAAGGAGATGAAGATGATTGCGTTGAAGGGTGAGAATCAACTACGTCAAATACAGTGTTGGTTGTTGGTTGCTCATCAATTGAAGATGACAGGGGCCTGCTACTCAGCCTCTTGGTATTGGGTACAAGGACTAGGATCGGGCAATGAGAGTTGGCATCTTCTACCATCTCAAACTTTCCCCAGAGCGCTGAGGCATCGTCCTCGGTTGGTGTAACTACACCAACAGATTGAGCATATTGTTGAGTTGATGAAGGTCATCGTCTTGTACAAAAAGAAGCTCCCTCCATCATCATAAATTATCACGGTATCTATGGTCGGCCTGTGTAGGCGGCTCGTTACAACAACTTCTGGAGATGACTTGGGGGCAATGTTCTTCAACCTCATATTCTTTCCCTCGGCCGTGGAGGAATGCCTTCTTTTTGGTTTCCTGTTCTCTGGCCGGAGACTCCATAAGGAAGCGCTCACGCCAGAAGCAGGCTCGGAGATACCTATTTGTGTAAAAGTCTCCTGCAGCAGTCTCGCCACATCACCAGGATTTGCCAAAGTGTCTTCTTCGAGTACGACAACTGAGCATTGGGGTAGACCTGTATTCAACAGGAGAGAAGAGTCAAACAATTTCCTTATGAGAAAAGGTAAAAACAAGATGAGTTTGACTTACCATGATTTTTGACCTTCCACCAGTATTTCAGGGACATCTCTTTCCACGTGCGGGTTTCGGGTGCAGTAACATCCAAAATTTTCTGGACCCATTGGTCCAAGCCCTCAACTCTAGACCCACCGGGTTACTGAAACATGTAAAGGAACAAGAGTCAGTAATAATGAGGAATGCCTCCTGCAGCAATCTCGCCGTATCAGCAGGATTTGCCAAAGTGTCTTCTTCGAGGACGACAACTAAGCCTTGGGGTAGACATGAATTCAACAGGAGAGAAGAGAAACAATTTCCTTATGAGAAAAGGTAAAAACAAGATGAGTTCGACTTGCCATGATTTTTGGCCTTCCACCCGTATTTTAGGGACATCTCTTTCCACGTGTGGGTTTCGGGCGTAGTAACATCCAAAATTTTCTGGAACCATTGGTCCAAGCCCTAAACCCTAAGGGTCACCCACTGGGTTGCTGAAACAGATAAAGGAAGAAGAACCAATAATAATGAGGAATGATCTTTAACAGAAGAAGAAACAAATAATGGACTTATAAGTGCGATTTCATATTTTCGGGAAAGCCGGAGCCGAGGATGGGATGATGTCATTGATGGCGACTCAAACAAACCATTCCATCCACCTATAGTCATTATCGTCATCCATGCTGGATAGCAGTGCATGGTGGCCACAATTACTGAAATTAAACATTCCCCCATAGAAGGTTTTGGGGGAATAAAGGTTTATCCCTCGTGCTAAGGATAGCTCTTATCCCCTCTCCTGACATAGGCGCCGAAGACAAGAAATTGTCCTTCACACGGAAGGGCTTAACTATGCCAAGCACACTTGGTAGCGGAGACAGAACTCCACAATGATGGACTCAAGCTCTCCGCTCAAAGAAAACACTCCCAAAGTGTAGGGATACATGTAAATATATGTAAAACCCTTCTTGGGTAAAGTTCTCCACTTTGCCATGTGAGGGGAGATAATATCCAAATCTTGACAATGGTAGTCTTTATTCACAACAAGAATACTGGAAGGACGGATAGAAGAAGGGTATATGCTAACAACCTATGTACCAGGGTGAGCAGAAGGGTACTTCTCTTAAAACTTTAAGGTGGTAATCAAATTCTTTGGGACAATGGTATTCACCGTAGGGGAAGCAACATCATTAACTTTACCTTTATTCTTTGAAGAACTAGGTTTTCTTTAATAAGAGGCCATTTTTTAAAATCAAACAGAGGGATTTTCTCTTATGAAGGAAATTAAAGAAAGGTTGGAGACAGAGTACGAGTCCAATGAAGAGAGTTTAAGAGAGTTTAAAGAATTATGAGGTATGAATGAGGAAGTTTGATGCATATAAGTGAATAAATAGGCGGTTAAAACCGTGGCCACAATTACCTCGATAACCAACAATACTGGTGCTTGTCGACGCCCCCCTTTTTCCTCGTGGAATCGGGTATACGACATTTGGGAAGACAACTCTATTCCCGTTTGGGAGTTGTGTTGCGACCAAAACACTCACGCAAGTGTACGTGATCGACAAGTAATATAGTAGTAAGTAAAGTAACGTTCCCATGAGGAATTATGATTAACTTCTCGACTGATGTAGACTTAAGCAATTATCAACTCAAGGTAAATTGTCACAAAATATATATATATAACCAATTTTACAAATTACTTAATAATTAAACAATAATTCAACACAAAATTACTACACCAATTACAATTTATGTTTTTAACAATTTAGACAAATATAT
>MU710309.1:2350-20766 GCA_026770625.1 Nicotiana glauca | reverse complement strand
ATGTGATAACAAAAACTATTTTATTTTATAATTTTTGGGAGTAATTGTCGTGAGAGCAAAAATTACGTGCTCACACTGCGGTCCTACCGTAACCGTATTTTTTCACCCTGTTCCATTTTTAATTTGGAAAAACATAAAACATGAAAGTTGTATCCCTTTGCGTTAGCATTCCAACCATATATTTGTGGAGCCCAAATGGAGTCCTAAGCAAAAGGTGATGTCTATTTTACTAGACAGTGCGCAATATGCCTCCTCGAGTCTTCGTTCGTACTTAATTATCAAATTTGACCCCCGAATACGATCCCGGCTTAATTTCTTGGGCTTGTACTCAGACTTCAAAGCTCCAAATCACTTGAGTTTATTCCATAACATCTATAAGTTCGGAATCACTCCTACAAGGCATAAAACACACCGTTAGTGCAAAACACTAGCGATTAAAGCGCAAACTCAACTAAAGTGCAATAAATCAGAGTGTACTAATCGACTAAAATATGTAATTATAGCCTATCATCAGCCGTAATCAAATTCACGCTAGCAATATCTTGTTGTGAAACCTGCAACTGATCTCTTTGTGCACCATTTTGTTCTGGCTCCTCCAAATCTACATTTTGTTGTCTTTCCTTTAAATTTATATTTTTTTGTGCTCCCTTCAAATCTTCAACTTGTTGTCCTCCCACCAAGAATATAAAATAAGAAAGTGACACTGAAGCCTGCGATCACAGCAACATGTTTACCTTGAGACTCCACCGCAACGAATAGCTACTATCGATCAAATATCTGGGTCTGTACACAAAAAAAATATACAGAAATGTAGTATCAGCACAACCGTCCCCATGTGCTGGTAAGTGCCTAGCCTAACCTCGGCGAAATAGTGACGAGACTAGGACCAGACTACCAAATAAATCTGTGCAAGATAGCGTACAAAATAATGGGAAGCAGATAACATCGATGGCAATAATGATCAACCAGTGATATCAATAGCAGGCAACAAAGACAACATAATTGTTTCTCAACAAATAATAAATACAAGTACAATAAATTAATGAAGTCCTTCAAATATAAGTCTTTTGCCTTTAAATCCTTCAAGTAATAATCTCTGAGATAATATGCTTTTCAATGAATATATTTCCTTCAAATAAATATCTTTCAAATAAGTATCTTTCGAATATAATTCTTTCGAGTACAGATAACCTTGTGACGCCTCATTTCATAATCATAATAATATAGGCCTCAACCCACTTTCATATTTTTACGGCATCTCGTGGCCATATTTATGTTACAACCGCACGGACAACTCACTTGCCATTAAATAAAACCATAATATTTTTTCCGGCGCCTCGTGCCAATATAATAATCTGTCATTAATAAAATCATCATATTTTCCCCTCACCTTGTGCCCACATGTTTCTGTCTCACATTTCGCAACAACATTCTCATGTTACTCAATTCATAGGGTCCATAACCCAATACAATTAAGAATGCTCAAAGAACCTCATTTACTTAATATAAAGTAGAGTACAACTTTCAACCCATTTAGGAAATCAACTAGAAAAAATGAAGTTATATTTAGAAATCATTTGATAAAGAAAATACCATTTTCAATTAAAGTACAATATCGAATGAATTATTACCTTTAATATGAGATATCAATAAATCAAAACATAGAAGAAATTTCTTTCTAAGTAAAGTACAACCTCAAACGGTTTAAGGAAAATTTAGCTGAGAAATTAATTGAGTTAAAAATGTAACAATTATTCAAGTTTAAAGTATTGAACATATAAAAATAATAAGGCGAAGTATTGTAAACACTATGGATTCCAACACAAAGGATCACAACAGTAAAGAGATCAGTTAATACACTTGAATTGTTAATAACAAGTAACACATCAATAGAAAGTGAACGTAAAGGACAACATAACTCAATTAGAATCAGAAAATCAAGGACAAGTGCACGACATCACCCTTCGTGCTTTTACTCTGGTCCTCACCAAAAGAATCAATATAAACTGCACAGCATCACCCTTCATGCTTTTACTCTCATCCTCACCATGAAATCAATATAATCATCACGGAATTGTACATCGTGTGGCACGAATTGTACATCGTGCGGCACGACATCACCCTTCGTGCTTTACAATCTTTCTCACCAAATCATACACGGCATCATTATTCGTGCTTTAACACTCTTCCTCACAAAATCATACACAACATCACCCTTCGTGCTTTAACACTCTTCCTCACCCAAACAACAATCATAAGAAATAATGCAAGAAAATAAATAAAATCACAATAAAAACCCGGCAAGGGGAACAATAATACAACAATCAAATCCTGGCAAGGGAAACAACATCAAAGCAATAACATCCCGGCAAGGAAATAATACTACAACAATCAAATTCCGGGAAGAGAAACAACATCAAAACAATAACATCTCGGCAAGGAAACAATAGTACAATAATCAAATCCCGTAAAGGGAAACAACATCAAAACAATAACATCCCGGCAAGGAAAAAAATATCAAAACAATAACATCCCGGCAAGGGAACAATAGTACAACAATCAACTCTCTCCTTTCTTCTTTCATATTTACTTCACAACGCGAGCCAATGCTTTACAATGTTTAACAATTCAATTCTCAACTTGAGTCAATGCTCTATAATGTTCAACAATTCAATATTCAACTTGAGCCAATGCTTTATAATGTTCAACAATTCAATTCTCAACTTGAGACAATGCTCTACCATGTTCAATTAACAATAATACTTCCACAAGTCATAGTCCTCAATAGAAATTATCATATAGAGCATAGACTAACGGAGTCACATTAATTAAAGTATAAGACTCATGGACATGCTTGACACCAACGTATAGATACTCGTCACCATGCCTATACGTCGTACTCGACAAATAACACATAACAAATAGGACACAACTCCTAATCCCTTAAGCTAAGATTAGACCAAACACTTACTTCGCTTTGCAACCAATTCAAAATTCCAATAAGCCTTTGCCTCACGAATTCGTGCCCGAAATCCTCAAATCTAGTCATAAACAATTCAAAATACTCAACACGAATCGTAGGAACTAATCCTATATAAATTTACAAATTTTCAGTTTTAAAATCCGAAATTTAGTTCAAAATTGCCTATGGGGACCACGTCTCAGAATCCGACGAAACTCATAAAATACGATAACCTATTCCGATACGAGTTCACCCATACAAAAATTATTGAATTCTGATACCAAATGGACCTTCAAATCCTAAATTTTTATTTTTCTAAAGTTTTACAAATACTTCAATTTCTTTCATCCAAATCCGAAATAAAAGATGAATATTGATATAGATTCATGAAATGTAATCACTTCCGGACATAGAACACTTACCCAAGTCGAAATCATGAAAAACTCCTTTGGAATCGCCCAAATTTGAGCTTGAATGACTAAAAATGGGAAATATTTTGGACTTTTCGCGTTATGAACTGTCCAGTGCGATTTTACTAGCGCGGTCGCGCTCCTGGCCGTGCTAAGGCCGCGCTCGCGAGGCACAAATTTCTGAATATGTACGGTCGTGCATCTGGACGCGCAATTGGACGCGCATATGATACAGGTCCAGTAAAATGGTCATAACTTTCATTATATACCTCTATATGACAAACGGTTTAGTGCGTTGAAAACTAGACTCATAGAGCTTTAATTTGATAGGTTGTACATCACACAACTCGTTATATCCACGTAGATATGCTCATCCAAAGTGAGGTCTTGTGCGTACTCATTTGAAATTTTGTACATTATATAATTTTCCAACTTGTCTTAGACTTAGAACTTTCTTTAGACCCCATATATCTTATAGAACACTTTGTACATTTGCTATCATATCCAATTGGTATTCATAATGGTAATATACCTCTTCTACATATAAAATAATATAATTAAAACATGTCAACTTTCTTATTTCGCCAAAGCGCGTCGAATTGTCCTGTGGACTTCCAAATCCAAATTCGGACACACGTCTAAGTCCGAAATCACCATACAAAGCTATTAAAATCATTAAAAACTCAAATTTGGGGGTCGTTCTCAAAAGTCGACGCTTCGGTCATCTCTTTCCATTTGACCTTTTTGATTTTTCTTTAAATTTTACTTCAAATCTTACGAAAACCAAACTTGACCATACATGCGAGTCATAATGTGTATTACGAAGCTTCTCGGGGTCTTAAGCCATTGAACGAGATGCAAATTCTTAAAACGAAAATTGGGGTCGTTACATCCTCCACCTCTTAAACAAACGTTCGTCCTCGAACGTGCTAAGATTATTCTGAGGTTACCAAATTGGTGTTTCTACTTTTACACATATACTCGTGGTTGGTCCCACACTACCATATTTGAAATAAGTTCGATAATACCATTTCAACTACGGCTATTTATCTTACCCATATTCGTAAACTTTAAGACCAAATTTCATACACTCCGAACATTTTCAAAAAGGTCTGATTTTTCACATCATCACACGATCTTAGTCTCACCTGGCTATAGCAACTCGTGCCTACGAACGCATAAAATTTTTAGTAGCGCTTAACGGTTATTACATCCTCCCCCACTTAGGGTCATTCACGCTCAAATAAGAAGTTGAGTCCGCTCTCAAACACATAGTGTAACTTTTCTTTTTCTTCGCACATCTCAATGTCCCAATTTTTTTTCTAACTCTCAAATTTCTCAGAAATTTCGACGGAGTCTCCCCTGTAATTGGGCATATCCACCTATCAGAGTAATACCAAAACAACTTCTAACAACACATTCACAACTCAACAAAGCACCACGATGTATATATCAATAACAAAATTCTCCGCATTACAAGCGTGACATTATCATAAAGATATCTGGAGATGAAACACATCATATGTATGACCATAACCACATCTCTGGTCTTAATAGTTGTTCATAATCTATTACAACATCGCCATTAACCTCTCGTTAACAAAGTCTCGTTTTGAGCCTCCACTTTTCTCACAACAAGGTATGAAAACCTCATAATTACTAACCCAAATTAAAGATTCACAATTAACGCCACCTGGGCACTCACCTCGTAGGCTAAAATTCAATAATTACAATGCAATTTGGCAAATTATGCACATCGATACTCATACAAGAATTTTCAAATAAGCCTCATAGGCATGACTCCCTATAAGTACTATAGTATAAATTTTTAATTTCACAATGGAGAATTTTAAACACATAAATTTTTCACCACAAGGACCTAGTCTTTAGATAACATCCACCGCAGCTTGTAGCCCGGTTTAAACATTTCATATCTTATAAAAATGTGAGGATCTCGTCCTCGACGCTGAATCACAAGTATCTTGCACATTTGTGCCAACTAAAATTTTCCATTTCCTTTCTTCATCCTTTCAAAAAAGATTTCCTTTAAACAAAATCACAACATATAATGATCCCTTATACCGGTAGGGAATATAATTTACAACTGAAATCAATTATTTAGAATTACATCAAACTCATCGAATTGATTAACAAAAGTCACTATCAACTATCTTTAGTGACCAACACATAATGATAGATATAGCTATCTCCATATAATCTCCCAACAGATGAATTCACATAAGCAAGTTTAAGATTACGAAACTCACTCATGATTGGAGCATATTAGGACGACTTTCCTCGATACTCAGAACCGAATCAAGTTACGAAAATTTTGTTCCTTTATGATAACTTGAGTTCGTACTTGTAATGACTCCATCTAGTATAGCGACCTCAGCTATACTATAGCAAATACATCAATGGGTCGGGACTCCACCTCTTAGGCTCCACCTGCCCATTTTTTTTCCACCCCTAATTGGTAGTGTAAGTAGAGTAATAACTGCAATGGAGTACGTGGCATGTGTACTCTAATGGAATAGATTTCTCCCAAGTCTGGGATAATTTCTCATGATGTTCCTAGTATCACCATATTCATAGCAACCAATATGCAGTCAAACTGCTCATACTGAATCTGTGCCGGATAACTAGGATATCCATTGTAGGAAATCCCATACCGGTGGTGCAATTAAAGATTACTACCCTACGTGAGTGCCCTGATTAACTGGAGCACTATGAGTACTCTGAAATTGTTTCCATGACCTTGCTGATACTGAAATGTAGAATTATTAAGGACGCGAGAATAACAAAAGTCTCATCTTCATCCCATTCAAATCTCAACTCTTAATCATATACGAGTTTCGACAAACCTTTCAATACTACATATATACAGCTCAAGCCAAAACTAATATAACACATGACCCCGCAATCTGATCGTTGATAGTGGACTCCTACCACTTGGTGCAAAATCATAGGACATATTCCCGATGATCCACGATACTAACCCTCACCGCTCGTACGACACCAGTCATAAGACACCTAACGCCATTTACTTGGCATTTGTCATTCTCATGATAGTTAAACTCACTTCCTCCAGTGACTCGGCTTGCCAGTGAATACCATTTGCTAAATAAAAATCCCATACGGAACACATAACCTCTAATACGACCAATTACTTTAGATCTACATCCATATGTGATGACTAGGAAACAAATTAAACCTTTTTAAGATTGTACTCATCAACCAAATGTCAATATCTGATGCACCTCCATGCGCACAACTGAAAGATCTCTTTGCACTTTCTTAACCTCGATTCTGATCGACACGTGGTAACAATGGTTGAGTAACCCTGGCTCTCATATAACCATTTTGCAATATCACAAACTATTAGTGTAGTGCGCAATTCCATACACAAGTGGATGCAAAAGAACATAAGATATATGCTTCAAGCTGAATAAATGTCGCACGATAAGGAATGAATAAAGTGGAATTTTTTTTCCTACTAGTTCTGTAGCCTCTCGAAGATAAGTATAGACCTCTCCGTACCGATCCACAAGACTCTACTAAACTCGATTATGACTTGTAGCACCTATGAACCTAGAGTTCTGATACCAACTTGTCACGACCCAATTTTCCCTCCATTGGGTTTCGTGATGGCACCTAGTCTTAAGGACTAGGTAAGCCTAATAATTGCGAAATAACAACCATGAATAATAACATCTAAAATTATTATGAAATAGAATTCTTATACAATGAACATCTTCCCAAAACCTGGTAGTACAAGTTATAAGCTCTATAGCGTTTTTCGCTACCATTTCAAAACACAACCGTAAGGAAATAAGTACAGTAGTGAGAATATAAAATAAGAAGGTGACTCTGCAGCCTGCGATCACAGCAACAAGTTTACCTTGAATCTCCACTGCAACGAATAGCTACTATCGATCAAATACCTGGGTCTGTACACAAAAAATGTACAGAAGTATATTATCAGCACAATCGATCACATGTGCTGGTAAGTGCCTAGCCTAACCTCGGTGAAGTAGTGACGAGGCTAGGAGCAGACTACCAAATAAATCTGTCCAAGATAGCGTACAAAATAATAGGAAGCAGATAACAGCAATGGCAACAATGATCAACCAGTGATATCAATAGCAGGCAACAAAGACAACATAATTGTTTCTCAACAAATAACAAATACAAGTACAATCAATTAATGAAATCCTTCAAATATAAGTCTTTCGCCTTTAAATCCTTCAAGTAATAATCTCTGAGATAATATGCTTTTCAATGAATATATATGTCGAATATATTTCCTCCAAATAAATATCTTTCAAATAAGTATCTTTCGAATATAATTCTTTTTCGAGTACAGGTCACCTTGTGACGCCTCATTTCATAATCATAATAATAATAATATAGGCCTCATCCCACTTTCATATTTTTACGGCATCTCGTGGCCATATTTATATTACAACCGCACGGACAGCTCAAGCGCCATTAAATGAAACCATAATATTTTCCCCGGCACCTCGTGCCTATATCATAATCTGTCATTAATAAAATCATCATATTTTTCCCGGCACCTTGTGCCCACATGTTTCTGTCTCATATTTCGCAACAACATTCTCATGTTACTCAATTCATAGGATCCATAATCCAATACAATTAAGAATGCTCAAAGAGCCTAATTTACTTAATATAAAGTAGAGTACAACTTTCAACCCATTTACAAAATCAACTAGAAAGGATGAAGTTATATTTAGAAATTATTTGATAAAGAAAATACCATTTTCAATTAAAGTACAATATCGAATAATTATTACCTTTAATATGAGATATCAATAAATCATAACATAGAAGAAATTCCTTTCTAAGTAAAGTAAAACCTCAAACGGTTTAAGGAAAATTTAGCTGAGAAATCAATTGAGTTAAAAATGTAATAATTGTTGAAATTTGAAGTATTGAACATATAAAAATAATAAGGCGAAGTATTATAAACACTATGGATTCCAACACAAAGGATCACAACAGCAAAGGGATCTAAACAGTTAATACATTTGAATTGTTAATAAGAAGTAACACAGCAACAGATAGTGAACGTAAAGGACAACATAACTCAATTAGAATCAGGAAAATCAAAGACAAGTGCACGAAATCACCCTTTGTACTTTTACTCTCGTCCTCACCATAAGAATTAATATAAACTGCACGGCATCATCCTTCGTGCTTTTACTCTCATCCTCACCATGAAATCAATATAATCGGCACGAAATTGTACATCGTGCGGTACGACATCACCCTTCGTGCTTTACAACCTTTCTCACAAAATCATACACGGCATCACCCTTCGTGCTTTAACACTCTTCCTCACAAAATCATACACAGCATCACCCTTCGTGCTTTAACACTCTTCCTCACCCAAACAACAATCACTAGAAATAAGGGCAAGGAAATAAATGAAATCACAATAAAATCCCGGCAAGGGGAACAATAGTACAACAATCAAATCCCGGCAAGGGAAATAATATAAAGACAATAACATTCCGGCAAGGAAATAATAGTACAACAATCAAATTCTGGCAAGGGAAACAACATCAAAACAATAACATCCGGACAAGAAAAGAATAGTACAACAATCAAATCCCGGCAAGGGAAACAACATCAAAACAATAACATCCCGGCAAGGGAACAATAGTACAACAATCAAATTCCGGCAAGGGAAACAACATCAAAACAATAACATCCCGGCAAGGAAACAATAGTACAATAATCAAATCCCGGCAAGGGAAACAACATCAAAACAATAACATCCCGGCAAGGGAACAATAGTACAACAATCAACTCTCTCCTTTCTTCTTTCACATTTACTTCACAACTCAATTCACAACTCGAGCCAATGCTCTACAATGTTCAACCGTTCAATTCTCAACTTGAGCCAATACTCTATAAGGTTCAACAATTCAATGTTGAACTTGAGCCAATGTTTTATAATGTTCAACAATTCAATTCTCAACTTTAGACAATACTATACCATGTTCAATTAACAATAATAATTCCACAAGTCATATTCCTCAATTGAAATTATCATATAGAGCATAGACAAACGGAGTCACATTAATCAAAGTATAAGACTTACGAGCATGCTTGACACCAACGTATAGATACTCGTCACCATGCCTATATGTCGTACTCGACAAATAACACATAATAAATATGACACAACTCCTAATCCCTCAAGCTAAGGTTAGACCAAATATTTACCTCATTTTGCAACTAATTCAAAATTTCAATAGGCCTTTGCCTCGCGAATTCGTGCCTGAAATCCTCAAATCTAGTCATAAACAATTCAAAATACTCAACACGAATCGTAGGAACTAATCCTATATGAACTTACAAATTTTCCGATTTAAAATCCGAAATTTAGTTCAAAATTGTCTGTGGGGACCATGTCTTGGAATCCGACGAAACTCATAAAATACGATAACCCATTCCGATACGAGTTCACCCATACAAAAATTATTGAATTCTGATACCAAATGGACCTTCAAATCCTAAATTTTTATTTTTCAAAGTTTTCCAAATACTTCAATTTCTTTCATCAAAATCCGAAATAAACGATGAATATTGATATAGATTCATGAAATGTAATCACTTTCGGATATAGAACACTTACCCAAGTCGAAATCATGAAAAACTCTTTTGGAATCGCCCAAATCCGAGGTTGAATGACTAAAAATGGGAAATATTTTGGACTTTTCGCTTTATGAACTGTCCAGTGCGATTTTACTAGCGCGGTCGCGCTCTTGACCGCGCTAAGGCCGCGCTCACGAGGCACAAACTTCTGAATATGCACGGTCGTGCACCTGGATGCGCACCTGGACGCGCATATGATACAGGTCCAGTAAAATGGTCATAACTTTCTTTATACACCTCCAAATGACAAACGGTTTGATGCGTTGAAAACTAGACTCATAGAACTTTAATTTAATAGGTTTTGCATCACACAACACATTATATCCACGTAGATATGCTAGTCCAATGTGAGGTCTTGTGCGTACTCATTTAAAATTTTGTACATTATGTAATTTTCCAACTTGTCTTAGACTTAGAACTTTCCTTAGACCCCATATATCATATAGTACACCTTGTACACTTGCTATCATACCCAATTGGTATTCATAATGGTAATAGACCTCTTTTACATATAAAATAATATAATTAGAACACGTCAACTTTCTTATTTCGCCAAAGAGCGTCGAATTATCCTGTGGACTTCCAAATCCAAATTCGGACACACGTCTAAGTCCGAAATTACCATACAAAGCTATTGAAATCATTAAAAATTCAAATTTGGGGGTCGTTTGCACAAAAGTCGACTCTTCGGTCAACTCTTTCTATTTGACCTTCAAAAAAATAAGTTTTTGATTTTTCTTTAAATTTAACTCCGAATCTTACGAAAACCAAACTTGACCATACATGCGAGTCATAATGTGTATTACGAAACATCTCGGGGTCTTAAGCCATTGAACGAGATGCAAATTCTTAAAACGAAAATTCGGGTCGTTACATAAAGCAGCTACACAATTTCCTTGATCTACAGGAAACTCATATGGAACTTGACATCACATTGCCACTCCAGCTTCAATACCCATGTTAATTAAAAATATGTACTCAGAAAACAACCTTGTATCACGAAAATAGTAATAGATCACTGACGCTTGAATAAAACGAAAAGCACAAACTGCAAAAATAGGTAATCCCCAAGACAAAATAGTAAGGAAAATATTAGAGAAAATCATCGGAGTGAGGGTGGGAGAGGGGGAGATCATCCGAGGGCAAGTGTAATTCATTTCGCAGTGGAGGAAAAGTTGAAGAGCAAGATACAAAACCTAAGTTTTTTATTTTTGCGAGGCAGTAGTTGTAAATTATTATCATAAATCCCGCAAGAGATTGACGGATCATTTCTCGGATGGTAGAAAGAAGAACAAGAGGCATGACTGGTGTCTACAGTATTTATGGGACGATTTGTTATGGTAGTGGCAGACGGAGGAGTTCTTAAAGAAGAGCAAACAAGGAAAGAAAGCTCGCTCATCCAAGAAGGGCGGCTCCTTGCACATTGGGGGTTCTATCAACATTGGGACCATAAGAAGAAAATTGGTAATTCCTTAAATTATTACGTCTTTACTTTTCTAAGTATATCAATTCCATTTATTAACCAAATTAATTTGTTTTCAGAAAAAAAAAAGTATGGGTGTCCACTGCAGCAAAAGGAGCTATTCATGGAGACACAAATTTTAAAGAAGAAGAAGAAAGACACGGATGTAGATAGGTGGGTTGGGGACCAAGCAGAAACTACATATATAAGCTTTCAAATTTCTTTAAGACCTATAATTTACTTTTATAAAAATATTATATACTAATTTAATTTAAAATAACGTAAGGTCGCTACCAAATTACTGTAGAGGACTTAATTCGTAGTCAGTCAACTGGTGAATCGGCCGAGCCAACCCAACTTTGGGACGACGATGACGAAAGAATGTGGTTGGAGGTTGTTGTTGGTCCAAAAAAAGGGAAGGTATATGGGCTTCCTGAAAAAATAATGCATTGCTATAAGTGTGGAATGAATAGGGACTCCCTCATAGAGCGAGGCACTTAATAGGGAGACTTTCTCGGCTATGCAGGAGAAGGTGACAAGGCTTACATCCAAGTTTGAAATGGCCAAGGAAAGAGAAAGGCTTAGAGAAGCACAATTTCTTGGTATGCAAGCTCAAATCAGAACTCTCCTTTCTACTACAACTTTTTCATTGCCCCGGTCTCGTGAGTTATCGTCAGAGGCTCGACCTCTACGTGATCGTTCCTCCCGTCCTCCAAGTGATCGTTCTGCCCGTCCTCCACATGATCGTTTTTTCGATCCTCTACAAGACCATTCTTACTGTCTTCAAGATGAAAGTTCATCAGATATTGGTGATGGAGTAGAAAATACCCTTTGAACAGTAGTTTGATATACTTTGAACTAGATTAATTAAATTTATTTTAAATTCGAATGAATATTTTTAACTTGTTTTAATTACTTAGTTTTTGATTGCTTTTGAATTGGGATGTTTAATTGAACTTGTTTTAAAGGTTTGATTGATTTGGATTGGGATGTTTGGTTGGATATGGTTGAATAGGGTGCATAAGTGGTTGGATTTGCAGTGAATTGAGAGTTATTATGGTGAATTGGGGGTTATTGATATATGTTGAATATATATTTTCTATTTGGCATGTGTGTAGCTATTAAAACAAGCATTTACTGCCAAATATATGCCCACAAAACCCCGACTTCGATAGGTAAAGATTAAAAAATAAAATTGATAAATATCGACCACTGTTGGTCAGTTAACACATCAAATACCAGAAACTCAACAATATCGATCAATATCGGTCGGTAATTTAGTTGACAATCTCCAAAATATTAAGATTAACGACCAACTTTGGTCGGTATTGTTAAATTTTAATTATTTTAAATAAAAAAGAATTTTTCTTATACCGACCAACATTGGTCGGTAATTTAAATTATATTTGATTAATTTATTGTTCTTTACAGAACAAAGTTGATCGGTCATTTTCGATCGACTTTGATCGGTATACTGTACCGACCATTTAGTTACCGACCACGCAGAATTGGTCGCGTTTTGGACGCTTATTGCTCATTACTGACCAAAATCAGTTGGTTTTTTGGACGGTTTTAAGAGGATTTTTTAGTAGAGTATGAAATATATGTTCTTATTGTTTAATTCTCTATTTAATTTGATGTTTTATACTATTATTTTGTAGATGGGGAACCGTGTAGTACTGTAAAATATTACTATCATATCTCAACCTAACATGAGATTATAATTCGAATACTATAAACAATTTGAACTTCAAGTTGGATGTCACCCCTTTGGTACATTTATCTAATATTTTTAACTCATATTTTTTTAGGAATAATATATAATTACCCATGTAATTGTTTCACTTTACCAGATTTACTCTTTTACTTTGCGGAGTCCTATAAACCCATATGTTTATTAGAAGTGTAATGAATATCACTTTTACAGAGCATATGACCTAGAGAGTGAGTACACTCTTTTCGAGGAGAGCGAGGAGCAAAAAAATATTATAATTATGTTTGAAATATTTTGTATTAAAATCTATTACTGTTTGTATTTCTTATTTCATTTGCTTTTTCTTCTTATTATTCTTTCTTTTCTTTTTTCTTTTTTCTTTTCTTCTTCATTTATACGTTTTTCTTCTTCCTTGCACTATTTCTTGCCAGAAAAACTAGTGATTCCATCTCCGTGCATAATTAAAACGCATTTGGTTGCTTTTAATTAGTCAAGTTGAAAGCATCTTCAAGTGTATTTTGATGAATTAGTCCCAAAAAATTGGCAAATACATAAAGAGAAATAGAAAATGTGCCACAGATAAATTCCCCAAAGAAGCTTAAATTGAGAAAAAAAATTCAGACACATTCTTTGCTTGCTATTTTAGGAAAATCTTCATTTCAAATATAAGGTTCTCGATCGAAACATTGTAATCACTTCACGAAAAACGAATAACTTTATTAAAATTCTTAGGCCGCTTTTTTCATCTCATCGTTTCTCCATCTCACCGGAAAATTTACCGGCTACCTTATTCCTACTTTCAACTCCACCGCTCAACTATTACTATCACTCTTTAAAAAGCTTTAAACTTTAATAAAAGAGATAATACATAAAGTACCCATCAAATTTGTCCGAAAAAATTATTTGTACACTTAAATTTTACGGGCGGCCTTTTACCCCACTATTCTAAACTTAAGTGAATTTAATGTCCCCTCTGTACAAAACGTGTAGTTCACGTTGTAGCTGCGCGTGAATGCAAAAAAAAAAAAAAAAACTTAAAACTAATTTAGTAGTCCAGGTATCACTTTCTTAGGACATTATAACTAATTAATTTAATATTATTTTTTTCTCTTTTGTTCATGAAAATATTATGTTAAAAAATAATTTTTTTTTCTGTTTTTACAAAATTTATTTTTCTAGTTTTTACAAAAAGAAAATCTTTAAAAAAAATTGAAAAACTGAAGAAAAAAAAATATTTTTCAAAAACGAAAATATTTTGTTGGAAATATTTTTTTCAGTTTTTAAAAAATGAAAATATTTTGTTAAAACTATTTTTTTTCAGTTTTTACTATTTTTTCAGATTTTACAAAAAACAATTTTTGTTTAAAAACCATTTTTTTAAGTTTTTACAATTTGCTATGCAAAATTTTTTCAGTATCTAAACTGAGTAGATACAATTTTTTCAGTTTTTAAACTGAATAGATATTGAAAAAATTTTGCAAAACAAATTGTAAAAACTTAAAAAAATAGTTTTTTTAACAAATTTTTTTTTTAAAAACTGAAGAAAAAAAAATTCCAGCAAAGTATTTTTGTTTTTGAAAAATGTTATTCTTTTCAGTTTTTAAAGATTTTCATTTTGTAAAAACTGATTTTTTTTTTTGTATAAACTGATTTTTTTTCTTCTGAAAATAGAAAAAAAAATTCATTTTTCAACAAAATATTTTTGTTTTTTAAAAACTGAAAAAATTATTTTCAACAAAATATTTTCGTTTTTTAAAAATATAATTCTTTTATTTATTTATGTTTTTTAAAAAAATTGTTTTGTAAAAACTGAGAAAACAAATTTGTAAAAACAGATTTTTTTTGTTTTTTTATTTTTTAACATAATATTTTCGTTTTTTAAAAACTAAAATTTAAAAAAAAATGGAAAAACAGAAAATATGGGACTTTATGGCGCGTGTAAACACAGCCACCACAAGACTTGGTTCAGTTTTTTAAGGGGGGTATTAAATTCACTTAAGTTTAGAATAGTGGGGTAAAAGGTCGCCCGTAAAGTTTAGGTGTGTAAATAGTTTTTTCGGACAAGTTTGATGGGTATTTTATGTATTATCTCTTAATTAAATGGATAAATCTTTGAAAATCAAGAACTGATTTTGCAACTAAGAGACTATTTGGATTAACTGATTTGAAGTAGCTGATAAACATTAGGTGTTGAAATGTACTTTTAAGTACTGAAACTGATTTAATAAATAAAAGGTTACGTGTTTGGGTACAAGTACTGAAATTAATAATAAGTTGATGTAGTATTTGATAAAAAATTATTGATAATCTCTTTTTTTATTAAATGACTTAAATAACCTTAGAATTGCTTACACTTATAAGAGAGTAATTTCTTCAAAATTTTAGATTTCAGATCGATTCAAATACAAAATATTATCATTTTATTTTAAATACAATTGTGCTTAAATAAGATAATTTTTATGATAAATATAATTTATTTTATGATAAGCATATAATCATAAGTTATAATAATTAATAAATTGACAAAAGTCTCTCAGTAAAAAATAAACCTAAATAACACATAATATTTGAAGAAAAACAAACATTGTCTTTATCACCACAACACTTAGAAAGAAATACACCAAAATTTTGATATGTCTTCATTAATTACATACAGTTCAAAGATTAATACACAATCACATAGATATAAATATGCAAAGTAATAAAGAATTTGCTTATCTTAAATAGTCAATGAGAATTGTAGGCTTGAAGAGGAGGGTGGGGGTAGGTTGAATACTTGAGGCAATGAGTATCGATGTAGGAGTTTTGTTCTAAAAAGGAATATTTTAAGGATAAAATAGTAAAAATTCTGATCAAACTTAAAGTGATTATAAGCGAAAAATTCATAAGCTGGGAGTGACCAGCTTATGGCTTGGCTTATAAGTATTTAGCTTATAAGCATTTTTAACTTTATCAAACGCATAAATAAGCTAAAAAACGCTTATAAGCTAGTTTGCCCACCTTATAAACTTAGCCAAACACCTTCTAAAAATCAAAAAAATGTTGAAGTCTAGGGGGTGAAAGAAAATGACGAAGAATGGAAAAATAGAGAAATAAAATGACGAAGAAGGGGAAAAATGTGAAAAGAAAAAAAATAATGTGTGTGTATCAAACACCACACAAAAACTGGTTCCCTCTTTAAAATGTGGCATTTATTATTCTTTTAAGTTTTAACAAAGATAAGGGGGTCCACCCACAAAATACGAGGATGCTTTGGCGGATTCAAAATTTTAAAGTCGTGAGTGTTTATCGATAAAAAATTTAAAAAAAGAGAAAAAAGGAATTTAGTTATGGGTGCTCCCTTAATATTTATCTAAATATTTTTATAATTGCCTATGCAAATTTACTAAGAGCCTGTTTGGGTTAGCTGATTTAGAGTAGCTGATAAGCATTAGGTGCTGAAAAACACCTTTAAGTGCTGAAACTGATTTAAAAAATAAGCAGTTACGTGTTTGGATAAAAGTGCTGAAATTAATAATAAGCAGTTGAAGAATTGAGTATACGAGGAGTTTTGTTTTAAAAAGAAGTATTTTAGGGATAGAATAATAAATATTTTGGTCAAACCTAAAGTGTTTATAAGCTGAAATTTGATAAGTTGGGGGATGCCAACTTATGGCTTTTGGCTTATTTTTGGTTTATAAGCACTTTTAATTTTATCAAACGCATAAATAAGTCAGTGCTTATAAGCTAATTTGACCAGCTTATAAGCTTAGCCAAACACTCTCTAAATCTTGCCAAAGCAAGCACCCACAAAGAACCACGTAGATCCGCTACGGTAAGGATGCATCCGGTAAAATGGAACAATCACGAGGTGGTAATTATGTATTATTCTTTTTTTTTTATAGAGTATAAGTTCTATATATGCACAGATATAAAAGGTTTGTAATAAGCATTAACCTTTGAGTACATAATTAATTATGGATATAGTATTTTCTCCTTAACCTCAGATATCTTTCGTTTGACGGACGAAATCTGTGAGCAACAATAAATAATTGCAGCATACAGATACAGAGAGACATAAATAAATGACATATTGTCGTTTCTACCCTAGCAAATGATTCAGTAACAATTGATAAGACTTATCGAGTTATATGGAATATTTTTTTTCAATCAAAGAAACCCAGGTGGAAAGTAACGACCATATTAAAGAACCTTCTGGAAGCTTGTTTGATTCGAAAGATAATAAATAATTTGCAAGCGAATACAATCAAAATAATAAGGATAAATCGTAATCGAAGATAATGATACCTAGAAACATGAAATATATATCTTATTGTTTTTGATAAATTGAATATTCAAGATAGGAAGAGGTAGAGAGATAGAGAGAGAGAGAGAGATAGAGCTTGTATTAGAAAAAATCCGATCCCCTTTATAACATTGGGATACTCCTTTATATAACAGGAGAACCTCCTCGAAATAATAAAATAATATAAAGATAGGTCATGTGCTTTCGAGGAGACGACAAGACCTGAGGGCACGTTTTCACTCCGACATTCTTAGGTCGTACCCTCGCTTCGACTATTGCTTAGTCGTGGGTCGTTGCTACCGTAGTGGGCAGAATTTGACCCCATATAGTAGTCCCTCCATTCGTTGGTGACGTAACGAAGTTCGTCGCCTATGGACGGAACCATGAACCTTGTACTGGGAAAATTTTGACCATGTTTGGAGACGACAACGTAGAGGGGTGACCGTTTGAATCTGTTGATATATTGGCGCGCAATCCCTTCCCAAAATGATGTCACCATATGCAGGTGTCATCATTACGCGTGTTCCCGAGGAAGTACAAAGGGTGTTCTGATAGTTTCCCGCGGCTGTTTGGGCCTTGCCTCTTCGATTTCAACGCGACCCAATCCTATAAATAGGGAAAGGGTTTAACTTAATCTAGCTTTAGATCATCTGCAAACGTTTTCCGACTATTTCAAGAAAACGCTTCCTTTTTACGAGAACTGATCACGCCCAACTCTAGTCCTAAAAAGGATAAGCGGTCGTTGCAAATATAATCCGGTTTACAAGTCCGGAGTCGAATCCTATAGAGAACTAAGGCTTAGTTGTATTTGTTTAATATCACTAAGACGACAAGATTGAAAATAAATAAACAGCAGAAAACTAACTATGCTTGAATTGTAAAAAATTTGAATAAAG
>MU710307.1:29247-43168 GCA_026770625.1 Nicotiana glauca | reverse complement strand
CTGGTGGTGTATTCCAGAGGATTGAGCTTCCCAAGTGGAAGTGGGAGCGGATTACTATGGATTTTGTTACTGGACTTTCGGTGACTCAGAAGAAGTTCGATGCGATATGGGTCATTGTTGATAGGCTGACCAAGTCAGCGCATTTCATTCCTATGGTAGACTCCTATTCATCCGAGAGATTAGCTGAGATTTATATCTGGGAGATTGTTCGCCTTCATGTCGTGCCGACATCTATCATTTCGGACCGGGGCACGTAGTTTACCTCACGCTTTTGGAGAGCAGTTCAACGAGAGTTGGGCATTCGGGTCGAGTTGAGCACATCATTTCATCCCAAGACGGACGGGCAGTCCGAGAGGACTATTTAGATTTTGGAAGATATGCTCTGAGCTTGTGTTATTGACTTTGGAGGTTTGTGGGATCAGTTCTTGCCTTTAGCGGAGTTTGGACCGGCGATCCAGCCCACGTATTAGACTTCAGCACTATCCAGCCGGACAAGGACTTGTCTTACGAGGAGGAGCCGATAGCTATTTTGGACCGGCAGGTTCGTCAGTTGAGATCCAAGAGTTTTACTTCTGTGCGTGTTCAGTGGAGAGGTCAGCCTTCTGAGGCATCGACCTGGGAGTCCGAGTCTGATATGCGGAGTCGTTATCCTCATCTTTTCCCCGACTCAGGTATTTCTTTCTTTTGTCCGTTCGAGGAGGAACAGTTGTTTTAGAGGTGGAGAATGTGACGACCCAAAGGGTCATCACTTGTTTCCTTACTCATTTTGTGCTTCTGAGGCCTTGAAAACCTCATTTGGGGTTGCCTCGATTTGCATGCGCAGTCCGGGCGCGTAACCGGAAAGCTTAAATATGAATTCTGTGCGAAAAATGCTTAATTTTTATATTAAATTGAATAAATTCGACTTCGGTCAACATTTTGGGTAAACAGACCCGAACCCGTGATTTGACGATTCCGGAGGGTCCGTAGGAAAATATGGGACTTGGGCGTATGCCCGAAATCAAATTTCGAGGTCCCAAGCCCGACAAATGAATTTTTGTGTGAAATTGTTTTTTGGAAATAATTAAGGAAATTAAAAATGAAATTTGATTAAAAGACTATGGTATCGGGGACGTATTTTGATTCCGGCGCCCGGTACAAGTCTTATATATGGTTTAAACGCTTTCTGTAAAGTTTGGTTGAAAATGGACGTCGTTTGACGTGTTTCTGACTTAAAATCAAAATTTGATGTTTTATGAAAATTTGGAAGGAATCATGAAATTTGAGGCTTAATCCGATGTATATGATGTTATTTTGGCGATTTGATCACACAGATAGGTCTGTAGGGTATTTTTGAGGTTGTGTGCATATTTGGTTTGGAGGCCCGAGGGCTCGGGTGAGTTTCGGATTGGTGTCGGATTGCATTTTTTAACTTTGGAAAATTTGGTGCATTCAGTCCTGCAATTTTTGCATTTGCGAAGCAGGCCTCGCAAATGCGAGCCTGGCATCGCAAATGCGAGGAATGGAAGATTTCAGCTGGGTCGCAAATGCAAACTATTGGTTCGCAAATGCGAAAGGGAGCTGGTCGCAAATGCGACCTTAAGGCTCGCAAATGCGGGGTTTGGTCAATCGCAAATGCGACATAAGTGTTGCAAATGCGAAGTTCGTGTTTCTTCTCAGTGTTCGCAAATGCGAACATGACTTCGCATTTCCCATATTTGGTCGGGGTTCACAATTGCGAACCCCAATTCGCAATTCCCGTATCTGAGGCCCAGCAAATTTTATACTTACTCGAATTTTTCACCATTTTTCACCATTCTTTCAAAACCCAAACTTCTTAGGCGATTTTTCAAGAACAAGTTTCATTCCAAATCATTTGTGAGTCGATTTTTACTCAATTCTTTCAATCATTAACATCATTTAACATGTTTTCCACTAAAAATCAATGATTTTCATGGGTGAAGTTGGGGGTTTTCGGTAGAACCTAGGTTTTTCAAAAATTGGGGATTTAGACCTCAATTTGAGGTCCGATTTCAAAACAAATCATATATTTGGGTTTGTGGGGGAATGGGTAACCGGGTTTTAGTTTGAACCTTGGATTTTGACAACGTGGGCCCGGGGGCGATTTCAGAATTTTTGGGAAAAACTTTGGGAAATTCATTTTTATGCATTAAAATTGATTCATTTAGTGTTTATTAAAGTAATTAAGTGACTTGTGACTAGATTCGAGCGGATTGGAGGTGGAATCTCGGCGTAAAGCTATAGTTGAGGTTTGAGTGGAATTCAAGGCATCGAGGTAAGTGTTTGATTTAACCCTAGCTTGAGGGAATAGGAATTGAGTCTTGTTTGCTACTTGCTAATTGTCGAGTACGATGTATAGGCATGGTGACGAGTATCTATACATTGGTGTCTAGCATAACCGAGAGTCCTTATATTGCGAGTATTTTGGTTTTGTAATAACTTCCATGCTTAATTGACGGTTTCTATATGTTGTAACGAGTATGTGCAAGAAACTGTGATCTTGAACTTCGTGGAGCATTGGCTCGAGTTGAAGTACAAATTCGTGAAAGTATATGGGATAAGTAAATCTTTGGAGCATTAGCTCAAGTGATAATGTGAACTATGAGATGAAAGTGAAAGAAGAGAATGAGTTATTAAATTGCTCCCTTGCCGGGATGTTGAGATTTATTGATGTTATGCCTTGCCGGGACTAATTGTTTAATTGTGTTCCCTTGCCGGGATTTCTACTATAAAATGTTAATTCCCTTGCCTCTTATTTGTGATTGTTGTTTGGGTGAGGAAGAGTGTAAAAGCACGAAGGGTGATGCCTTGCATTGTTTGTTTATTGTAAGGAAAGAGTGTAAAGCACGAAGGGTAATGCCGTGCATTGTTCGCTTATTACGAGAAAAAAGTGTTAAAGCACGAAGGGTGATGCTGTGCATTGTTCGCTTATTATGATAAAAGAGTGTAAAGCACGAAGGGTTATGCCGTGCCGCACGATGTATCATTCCGTGCCGATTCTATTGATATATGTGAGGAATGAGAGTAAAAGCACGAAGAGTGATGCCGTGCACATGTTATTGTTTGGTGAGTATGAGAGTAAAAGCACGAAGGGTGATGCCGTGCACTTGTTGATTTCTGTTTCATTACTTATGATTGAGTTGTGTTGTTTTCCTTCTTTACTGGACGGCTCTTATTTGGAAATTGTTGTTTCCCCACAGCATGCTCCCCCTCCCATATTGTTTATCTGTTTTGTATTTCGATTCCGCTGTATATATATGAAATTGCACAGGTTGATGTGGTAGTCCGGTCTAGCCTCGTCACTACTTCGCCGGGGTTAGTCTAGACACTTACCAGCACATGGGGTAGGTTGTGCTAATACTAAACTCTGTGCTATTTTGCACAGATCCAGGTTTCGGATAGCAGCAACAGTAGTGTCGGAGTAGGCCTTCAGTCCAGTGAGACCCGAGGTAGCCTTGTAGGCGTCCGTAGGCCCGGCGTCTCCTTTATGCTTTATTTTGTCTGTTATCTCATTGTATTCGAGACAAATAGTTTATGTTCTCTTTCAGACGTTTGTATTTAGTATTCTTTGCAGTTCGTGAGTATTGTGGCACCAGTCTTGGGTAGAGGCTTTTGTTGAATTTTTCACATTTCTATTAGATTTCTATAATATTAAGACTTCCGCTTATTATTTAATTTCGTTGCTTTTGTATTATTGCCGATAATTGTTAAAATGGATTAGGTTATTAATGAAAAAGTAAATAAGTTTGGCTTGCTTAGCTCTCATTTATAGGCGCCATCACGACTCCCGAGGGTGGAAAATCCGGGTCGTGACAGGTATGATACATAAGCACTGAGAACCATGAAGCGAATGGCACCTCGTGGATTGGACCTATTCGATCAGGTTGGGATCGAACCCGTGCCGATCACACGGGGACTGAGGCAGAATTAAGTCAGGATAGTTGAAACTCCTAATGTATAAAGTGAAGTATTTTTTTTATAAGAAAGAAAAAAGAAAAGAATTTCTTTTAGAATATTCATACACTGCTATTATGCAATTATTCTAGAATTATTCTTATAAGCTTTATGTTCTATATGCATTTAGAACCTTTGCCTGTAGTGTATATGTTATTAAAGTTTCGCCCCTATTGTTGACACTCACTGAGGACAATGGATGGTACTGACGCTCTCTTTTGGGAACCTACGTTGGTCTGCGGTACAACGTAGGAACCGGTTTTGCAGGCCAGCTGGCTACTGGTTAGGACTTCTTTCTCTTCCTGTGCTATTGGTGAGCTCCGCTTCTGTTCGTGGAGTATTCCTTAGAGTTATCTTTATTTAGTTATTTCTTTGTTTACTTAGAGAACTGACCAGAAAATCTCATGTCCTGAGCAGTGCGTCAGTTTATCAGTAGAGACTTCATAGACATAGTCATTGGGTTGAGATTCAGATGTTTTTTTAATAATAACTTAGCAGTAATTCAGTAGTTAATGCTACGAATAAAGTTTTGGAGTTGATTTATTAAATATTCAAATTAATCAAAAGTATTTGGTTAGAGTATTGCCTTGTTGCATATAAGGTTTGGAGTTATAATAGATTTGATAAGCAGCGATGGTTCGCTCGGTCATGTTTAGTGATCGAGTGTCGGTCCCGGCTTGTTTAGAAAATGAGTCGTGACATGAATCAACTCCCTTGTAATTATTGAATCAATCATTAGAAAAACAATTGCTTAGTACAAAAAAATACACCTGCATGCATATTATTTCCACAAATAAATAACTCTCTCGATTTTATAGATGTAAGCTAGAGAAACAAAACCTTAGTATCTTGTAATTTTTAACATGCCATGTCTGCTTGTATAGCATGTCATTAAAGGTAAAATGTGGCCTCCTAAAATTAAAAAGCTTTTAAATATCGAAAAAGGGCCTGATATATTCCTCTACTTTGTTTTATTGTTCAATCCTGTCCCTCGTTATACTTTTCATCCAAAAATACACCTGTATGCATATTATTTCCACAAATAAATACTCTCTCGTTTACCTCGTGCTTCTGGAGAGCGGTGCAACAAGATTTGGGTACACGGGTAGATTTGAGCACAACATTTCATCCCCAGACGGACGGTCAGTCCGAGCGGACTATTCAGATTCTAGAGGACATGCTTCGAGCTTGTGTTATCGACTTTGGAGGTTCGTGGGATCAGTTCTTGCCTTTAGCGGAGTTTGCCTACAACAACAGCTACCAGTCGAGCATTCAGATGGCTCCTTGTGAGGCTTTATACGGTAGGCGGTGTCGGTCTCCAGTCGGATGGTTTGAGCCGGGAGAGGCTCGGTTGTTGGGTACAGATTTGGTTCAGGAGGCCTTGGACAAGGTCAAGATCATCCAGGATAGGCTTCAATCAGCTCAGTCTAGGCAAAAGAACTATGCAGATCGTAAGGTTTGAGATGTAGCTTTCATGGTTGGTGAGCAGGTATTGCTCCGAGTGTCGCCTATGAAGGGCGTGATGAGATTTGGGAAGAAGGGCAAGCTTAGCCCTAGGTTCATTGGTCCGTTTGAGATTCTTGATCGAGTGGGAGAGGTGGCTTAGAGACTTGCATTGCCGCCTAGCTTATCAGCCGTGCATCCAGTTTTTCATGTATCCATGCTTTGGAGGTATCATGGCGATCCAGCCCACGTGTTAGATTTCAGCACCGTCCAGTTGGACAAGGACTTGTCTTACGAGGAGGAGCCGGTAGCTATTTTGGACCAGTAGGTTCGTCAGTTGAGATCCAAGAGTTTTCCTTCTGTGCGTGTTCAGTGGAGAGGTCAGCCTCCTGAGGCATCGACGTGGGAGTCCGAGTCCGATATGCGAAGCCGTTATCCTCATCTTTTTCCCGACTCAGGTACTTCCTTCTTTTGTCCGTTCGAGGACGAACGATTGTTTTAGAGGTGGAGAATGTGACGACCCAAAGGGTGATGACCTGTTTTCCTCCCCATTCCGTACTTTCGAGGCCTTGAAAACCTCTGTTGGGGTTGCCTCGATTTGCGTGCGCAGTCCGAACATATAGCCAGAAAGCTTAAATATGAATTATGTGAGAAAAATGCTAAATTTTTATATTAAATTGAATAAATTTGACTTTGGTCAACATTCTGGGTGAACGGACCCGGACCCGTGATTTGACGGTCTCAGAGCGTCCGTAGGAAAATATGGGACTTGGGCGTATGCTCGGAATCGAATTCCGAGGTCCAAGGCCCGAGAAATAAGTTTTTGTGTGAAATTATTTTCTGGAAATAAATAAGGAAATTAAAAATGCAATCTTATTAGAAAGTGATGGTATCGGGCCCATATTTTGGTTCCGGCGCTTGGTAGAGGTCTTATATGTGATTTAAGCGCTTTCTGTAAAATTTGATTGAAAACGGACGTCATTTGACGTGTTTCGTACTTAAAATGGAAATTTGATGTTTTATGAAAACTTGGAAGAAATTATGAATTTTGAGGTTTAATTCGATGTATATGATGTTATTTTGGCGATTTGATCGCGTGAGTAAGTCCGTAGGATATTTTTGAGGTTGTGTGCATATTTAGTTTGGAGCCCCGAGGGCTCGGGTGAGTTTTGGATATGTGTCGAAGTGCATTTTTTTAACTAGAGAAAATCTGGCATTTCAGTTCTGCAATTTTTGCAATTGCGAAGCAGGACTCGCAAATGCGAGCCTGGCATCACAATTGCGAGGAAAGGGGACATTGTACTGGGTTCGCAAATGCGACCAAAAGGCTCGCAAATGCGATGCTGGACTTTTGCAAATGCGAAGTTACTGCAAATGCGAAGACCCCCAAACTGGCCAGTGTTCGCAGATGCGAACAAAATCTTGCATTTCCCATAATTTGATCGGGGTTCGCAATTGCGATATCTGCAGCCCAGCATATTTCATACTTGGTCGAATTTTAAGCCATTTTTCACCCCACTTTCAAAATACAACTCCTTAGGCGATTTTTCAAGAACAAGTTTCATTCCAAATCAATTGTAAGTCGATTTTTACTCAATTCTTTAAATCATTAACATTATTTAACGTGTTTTTCACTTAAAATAAAGGATTTTTATGGGTGAAATTGGGGGTTTTGGATAGAACCTAGGTTTTTCAAAAATTAGGGATTTGGACCTCCATTTGAGGTCTGATTTTAAAATAAATTACATATATTGAGTTCGTGGGGGAATGGGTAATCGGGTTTTGGTTCGAACCTCGGGTTTTGACCACGTGGGCCCGTGGGTAATTTTGGAATTTTTGAGAAAAACTTTGATAAATTTATTTTTATGCATTCAAATTGATTCATGTAGTGTTTATTAAAGAAATTAAGTAATTTGTGGCTGGATTCGAGCGGATTGGAGGTGGAATCACGGGATAAAACTATAGTTGAGGCTTGAGTTGAGTTCAAACCAACAAGGTAAGTGTTTGGTTTAACCCTAGTTTGAGGGAATAGGAGTTGAGTCTTATTTGCTACTTGCTAAGTGTCGAGTACGATGTATAGGCATTGTGACAATTATCTATACATTGGTGTCTAGCATGACTGTGAGTCCTTATTTGCGAATAGTTGGGATTTTGTTATATCTTCCATGCTTAATTGATGGCTTCTATGTGTTGTAAAGATCTTGTGAAAGAAATTGTGACCTTTGAACTTCGTGGAGCGTTGACTCGAGTTGAAATACAATTGTGAAGGTATCTGAGACAAGTAAATCTTTGGAGCATTGGCTCGAGTGATAATGTGAACTATGAGAGGAAAGTGAACGAAAGGTAAAGAGTTAATGAATTATTTCCTTGCCGGGACGTTGTAGATTATTGAATATTTTCCCTTGCCGGGACGTTGAGATTATTGATGTTGTACCCTTGCCGGATTTTTTAATTGCTTGTGTGTGTTCCCTTGTCGGAATTTCCATTATTGTCTATTTATTTCCTTGCCCTTGTTTGTGATTGTTATTTGGGTGAGGAAGAGTTTTAAAGCACGAAGGGTGATGCCGTGCATTGTTTGTTTATGGTAAGGAAAGAGTGTAAAGCACGAAGGGTGATGCAGTGCATTGTTCGCTTATTATGTGAAAAGAGTGTTAAAGCACGAAGGGTAATGCCGAGCCGCACGATGTACTATTCCGTGCCGATTCTATTGATATATGTGAGGAATGAGAGTAAGAGCACGAAGGGTGATGCCGTGCACATATTATTGCTTGGTGAGTATGAGAGTAAAAGCACGAAGGGTGATGTCGTGCACTTGTTGGTTTCTGTTTCTTTACTTGTGATTGAGTGTGTTGTTTTTCCTTCATTATTGGATGATTCTTATTTGGAAATTGTTGCTTCCCCCACAGCATGCTCCTCCTCCCATATTGTTTATCTGTTTTGATTTTCAATTCTGCTGTATATATATGATATTGCACAAGTTTATGTGGTAGTCTGGTCTAGCCTCGTCACTACTTCGCCGGGGTTAGGCTAGACATTTACCAACACATGGGGTCGGTTGTGCTGATACTATACTCGGTGCTATTTTGCACAGATCCAGGTTTCAGGCAGCAGCATCAGCAGCATTAGTGTGGGAGCAGGCCTTCAGTCCAGCGAGACCCGAGGTAGCCTTGCAGGCGTCCGCAGACCCGGCGTCTCCCTTATCTTCTCTTATTAGTCTGTTATCTCATTGTATTCGAGACAAACAGTTTATGTTTTCTTTTAGACGTTTGTATTTAGTGTTCTTAGCAGTTCGTGAGTACAGTGACACCAGTCTTGGGTAGAGGATTTTGTTGAACTTTCCGTATTTCTATTCAGTTGTATATAACGCTAAGACTTCCGCTTATTATTGAATTTCGTTGCTTTTATATTATTGCCGAAAAATCGTTAAAAAGGATTGTATATTAATGAAAAAGTAATTAAATTTGGCTTGCCTAGCTCTCATTAGTAGGCGTCATCACGACTCCCGAGGGTGGAAAATCCGGATCGTGACATCCTCTCTGCCATTTATCGACATCCTGCTGTCACTTTAGCACCTCACTCTCAGTAAACTGATATTCGATGCATTAAACTTCTTCCTTGATCGATTAGTTAAGGAATCTGTGTTGTATGACTATAGATAAACTAGCACAATCATACTCTTCAAAGAAAATTATATTAGCATATATTCAGTTTGTAATTTTTTGTGTACGACGTCATTTCTGTTTGACAAACATGTTAAAAAGTATGATTGTTAGATTTGACTACGGCACTTGCTTTTGGATACTTGTAAGGTAAACTAAGACAAGTCCATATACCACGACTTCCACTGGTCAACATAGATATAGTATAAGCACGAATGTCTCCCACACGAGTGATTTTATTTGTTGGCATAGTTGATGGAAGAAATATGGGGCTTATGCCAGAAAAAGAAAAAGGAAATGAGGACAGGGAATGTCAGAAGGATCTTGTTTTTTTTTTCCCTTTCTTCGTTTACATGTTAATGATGCATTCCACTTCTCATCCTACTTATATAAAATCACACTAGGTTCTTCATACTCCAAATATTGGCTGAAACATTGGAAATATAATTCATCTTACAATCCGCCGATTTGCAGATGTGGGCATTGTGGTTCATACTGCCGGGCCATTCCAACAGTCAGAAAACTGTAAAGTACTAGAAGCTGCCATTGGGACCAAGGCGAGAGAAAGGTAATCAGCATAACTTCCAAGTTTTTAACTTTC
The DNA here is from genome assembly GCA_026770625.1 of Nicotiana glauca. Classification (NCBI taxonomy): domain Eukaryota; kingdom Viridiplantae; phylum Streptophyta; class Magnoliopsida; order Solanales; family Solanaceae; genus Nicotiana; species Nicotiana glauca. The sequence goes on along the minus strand of MU710307.1, from coordinate 33,511 downwards.
TTATAAGAAATGATTACAGAATTATGAAACTCTTCCTCTTATTATTAAAGAGACGATTGAAAACTTTGAATTAAGTCGCGTCAATTCAACAGACAGCCTATCTTGATGTTTGTGATGACACAAGCTATGCAAAACGGGCAAAGTCCTATATGAATAAAGCTCTGGAAGCCAATATTCCAGCCATAACTACCGGTGGAATCTACCCAGGAGTGAGCAACGGTATTATATGTCTGATGCTATATTGTTGTGCATTTGAACAATGGAAAAAGAACAATATTCAATAATCTCTTGTTTATATGGAACAGCTTAGAATGGAAATTCCTTTTAGTTCGACAAATTATTTTATGGAAATATTTGTTATGGTTCACAACTATTGATGGAATATAATGGATGGCAAGTTGTCACGACCCAAATTCCAAACTCGGTCGTGATGACGCTTCTCGTGAAGACAAGGCTAGCCAACAAAACAAATGCTTCCTTTTTAACAGTTATTTACCATTTATAAATCTAAAACATGATTAGCATAATCCAAAAGCGCGGAAAACAACGATAACAACTGGGAACCATCCCGTCACGGCTCGACATCGGGGTGTCACTAATCATGAACTACTACAGAGTTCACTAAAGTACTATAAGTTCAGAAATAGGAACAAAGTCTGAAAGTAATATGAACAACATAAAATAAGGGAGAAGATCCGGTGCCGCGGACGCTAACGGTCACCTGGCTCAGCTATGATAACAAATCTTCAATCAGCTCAAAACCCGCTACCGGGTGGTCAAGTACCTGCATCTGCACACGAGGTGCAGGGAGTAAAGTGAGTACTTCCAACTCAGTGGTAATAAGAGTAAATAATAACTGAGCGGCAAGAAATCACGTAAGAGCACACCAGCATGCAATACGGGACAGCACAACTCTTTTGAAGGAAACAGTAAGTCCGGGAAAAATCCTTTTAGAAAAATATCCAGCTCAGTTTAAAACTTCTTTTAGAAATGATCTTTTCAACGGTCGCAAATATATTTTCAAAATAATTTGTGACACTATGCACAGAAATCTGCCCCTCGGGCAATATCCTTGTTCCGGGTCAGCCACTCGGGCCCCCAACGGTCAATGATCAGATAGTACCAGCACAGTAGATAAATATCTCAAGAAATATTACAACAACAACAAACAATGAACAAGTGCATGAATGCAATGCAATGCATATGATGGTACATTCCAGTACCCACTGCGGCGTGCAGCCCGAGCCATCCATATTTATTTATCGTCGACGGCGCTCACTGGGGGTGTGTACAAACTCCGGAGGGGCTCCTACAGCCCAAGCGCAATATCTTGGTCAGTCATTGTTACCTGAACGGTCAGCCATTGTTACCTGACCAATTTATATCACACAGTGCCGTTGTTACCACTGTTCCAAGTATATATTACAGTGTCATTGTTACCACTGTTCCAAGTATATATTACAGTGTCATTGTTACCACTGTTCCAAGTATAACATACAGTGTCATTGTTACCACTATTTCAAGTCACTTAATAATCAGTCCAGAAAATAATATAGTAAGCCCCTTGGGCTTTTACAAAATAGAAGTTTCCAGCCCGAAATACATTTAAAATGTCATTTAAGTTTTCAACGCTTAGAATTATGGCTGATTTTGCAAAACAACATTTAAAAACCTTGGACTGAAGTTAGATGATATGCAAATCATGCTAAGCAGTAATATCAATCCTCGAAGGATTTTACAAGTCGGCGCAAGGCCCCAAATATGGCATCAAACCCAGTAATATCAATAAAGTATGTGTATCAATCACCAGTATGGTATAAACATCACACGGGATGGACCAAGTCACAATTCCCAATAGTATCCGACCCCGCACTCGTCGTGGAATGCGTGTCACGCCTCAATATAGCGTTACGATGTAAAAGTCCGGGGTTTCAAACCCTCAGAACAATATTTACAAGCATTACTCACCTCGAGCCGGCCAAAAATCCTAGCTCGCTATGCCCTTGCCTTGCAAATCGACCTCCTCGCGCGTCGAATCTGCTCAAAACTACAACGAATACATTACAATAGGCTAAGGGGACATAACCCAATCGAAAAGACTAGAAAAACATCAAAATTTACGAAATTTGCAAAACCCGAGCCCCGGGCCCACATTTCGAAAAATTATAAAATTAACATCAACGGATTCCTTATCTCGCCACGAGTCCGTACAAACCAAGAACACCCAAATCGGACCACAAATGGCCCTTCAAATCCCAAATTTAGAATTTCAATCTCAAACCCTAATTTCTTAATAATTTAGCTATATTTTCATGAATTTCAAGGGTGATTTCACAATAAAATCATGTATTTAGTTCATAGGACTTACCTCCAATCACTTCCCATCAAAATTCCTTCAATTCCCGTCCAAAAGCTCTCAAGAATGACCAAAAATGGTAGAAAAATAAATTGTTTTCGTGACTGAAATATTTTTAACATTCTGCCCAGTCACTGTAGCTAACACTATGCGATCGCATAGAATAAAATTTCGGGGGCACTGTAGCTAACTCTATGCGATTGCATAGAACAAAATACTGGGTACTGTAGCTAATACTATGCGATCGCATTAGAGCATTGCGATCACATAGAACAAAATTTCGGGTACTGTAGCTAACCCTCTGTGATTGCATAGAACAAAATTCCGGCTCCAAATTTAACCCTATGCGATCACATAAGCCTCCTGCGATCGCATAGAACAAATTTTCAGGGTCTCAAATTACTCTATGCGATCGCAACACTCCCTATGCGATCGCATAGCACAACCAAACAGCCCCCAATTCCTTCTATGCGATCGCATGAAACCCTCTGCGATCGCATAGAACAAAAGTTCTCTGCAATTTTTCTGTTGCATTTTTCAACTCCAAAATTCCCGTTACCAATCCGAAATCACCCCGAGGCCCCCGGGACCTCAACCAAAAATACCAATACATCCTATAACGTTATTCAAACTTGTTCCAATCATAAAAATACATTCAACAATACTAAAACCATCAAATTATATCGGATTCAAGCCTAAGTTTCTTCAAAACTTCCGAAATGCGCATTCGATCAAAAACCCGACTAAACGATGTCTGAATGACCTGAAAGTTTGCACACATATCCAAAATCACCCAACGAAGCTACAGCAACTCTTGGAATTCCATTCCGACCCTCAGATCAAAATCTCACCTATCAACCGGAATTCGCCAAAATACTAACTTCGCCAATTCAAGCCTAATTCTACACCGGACCTCCAAAATTACTTCTGATCACACTCCTAAGTCACAAATCATCTTCCGAAGCTAACCGAATCATCAGAATTTAAATCCGAGCCCTCTAACACATAAGTCAACGTCCGGTTGACTTTTCCAAAACAAGCTTTCCTTTAAGAGACTAAGTGTCTCATTTTCAACTAAAACCAATCCCATTCTACCCGATCAACTCAAGTACTGATATTGAAACATAGAGCAACATAATATGGGGGAAACGGGACAGTAACTCTCGTGACGACGGGCTGGGTCGTCACACAAGTATGGCTGAATCAAGTCGATCACTTAACATATAGTTCTAGCTCAAAATAAATTAAGGTTGATTCTATCTCAAATAATGTTGAGCTCGAATCAAGTTTGAATATATTAATGAGGTTCAAATATTTCTAGTCTGGAATATGAAGAAGTTATTCGGCTTCAAAAACTCCAGAACTTTGCTCGATTTTCTGATGCATATGTTTTGATGTATATACATATTTAGGTAGCATATACACATATCTAGATTGTGTGGACTATTCTGTGGTTTGAGAATACAATTAAGAACTTGAAACATCATATATGTGGAATTTAACTTTTTAAGAGAATTCACTACTAGAATTCCGGAAAAAGGGACCAACATTTAGCGACCAAAGTTGGTCTGTAGAAAAAAGCGACCAAAGTTGGTCGCAAAACAAGCGAAAATAGTAAAATAAATAGTTGAAACACCTTAGCAACCATGGTTGGTCGCTAATTGGTCGCTAAATTAGTCAAACTGTTGACTGGACTTGTCAGACTTGCTTGGTCAAAGGTTAACTGAGATTAGCGACCAATGTTGGTCGCTAAAATGGGACCCAACTACAAAATTTTAATAATTATATTATTAATTTAAATATTACATAAAATATAAATAAATCTGATTTAAATTTAGCGACGAACTTTGGTCGCGAATTAATTCATGTATAATTAGCGACCAAAGTTGGTCTCTATTCAGGTCAACA
>MU710307.1:12191-25010 GCA_026770625.1 Nicotiana glauca | reverse complement strand
ATATATATATATATATATATATATATATATATATATATATATGTGACGACCCAAAGGGTTATCACAGGTTTTCTTATTCTTTCTGTGCTTTCGAGGCCTTGAAAAACTCATTTAGGGTTGCCTCAATTTGCGTGCGCAGTCCGGGCGCTTAGCCGGAAAGTTTAAATATGAATTCTGTGTGAAAAATACAAAATTTTGATATTAATATGAATAAAGTTGACTTCGGTCAATATTTTGGGTAAACGGATCCGGACATGCAATTTGACGGTCCCGATGGGTCCGTAGGAAAATATAGGACTTGGGCGTATGCCCGAAATCGAATTTCGAGGTTCAGAGCTCGAGAAATGAATTTTTGTGTGAAATTATTTTCTGGAAATATTTAAGGGAATTTGAAATGAAATTTGATTAGAACGTATTGGTATCGGGCCCGTATTTTGGTTCCGGTGCCCGGTACAGGTTTTATATATAATTTAAGCGCTTTATGCAAAATTTGATTGAAAACGGACGTCGTTTGACGTGTTTCGGACTTAAATATAGAAAATTTATGTTTTATGAAAACTCGGAAGAAATTATGAATTTTGAGGTTTAATTTGATGTTTATGATGTTATTTTGGCGATTTGATTGCACAGATAAGTCCGTAGGATGTTTTTGAGGTTGTGTGCAAATTTGGTTTGGAGCCCCGTGGGCTCGGGTGAGTTTTGGATAGGCGTCGGAGTGCATTTTTAAACTTTGAAAAATCTGGTGTGAACAGGTCTACAGGCTTTGAAAAATCATTTAACATGTTTTCCACTTAAAAATCAATGATTTTCATGGGTGAAATTGAGGGTTTTGGGTAGAACCTAGGTTTTCTAAAAATTGGGAATTTGGACCTCAATTTGAGGTCCGATTTCAAAACAAATTACATATTTAAGTTCGTGGGGGAATGGGTAATCGGATTTTGGCTCGAACCTCGGGTTTTGACCACGTGGGCCCAAGGGCGATTTTGCAATTTTTGGAAAAAATTTGGGAAATTTATTTTTATGCATTCAAATTGATTCATTTAGTGTTTATTAAAGTAATTGAGTAATTTGTGGCTAAATCCGAGCGGAATGGAGGTGGAATCACGGGTAAAGCTATAGTTGAGGCTTGAGTTGAGTTCAAAGCATCGAGGTAAGTGCTTGGTTTAACCCTAGATTGAGAGAATAGGAGTTGAGTCTTATTTGCTACTTGCTAAGTGTCGAGTACGATGTATAGGCATGGTGACGAGTATCTATACATTGGTTTCTAGCATGACCGCGAGTCCTTAATTGCAAATAATTAGGGTTTTGTTATATCTTCCGTGCTTAACTGATGACTTCTATATGTTGTAAACATCTTATGAAAGAAATTGTGACCTTTGAAATTCGTGGAGTTTTGGCTCGAGTTGAAATACAATTGTGAAGGTATATGAGACAAGTAAATCTTTGGAGCATTGGCTCGAGTGATAATGTGAACTATGAGATGTAAGTGAACAAAAGGTAAAGAGATAATTATTTGTTCCCTTGCCGGGACGTCGTTGATTATTGAATATTTTCCCTCGCCGGGACGTTGAGATTTTTGATGTTGTACCCTTGCCGGATTTTTAATTGCTTGTTTGTGTTCCCTTGCTGGGATTTCCATCATTGTTTACTTATTCCCTTGCCCTTGTTTGTGATTGTTGTCTGGGTGAGGAAGAGTGTTAAAGATGAAGGGTGGTGCCGTGCAATTTTTCATTATGGTAAGGAAAGAGTGTAAAGCACGAAAGGTGATGGTGTCCAATGTTCGCTTATTATGCGATCGAAAAGAGTGTTAAAGCATGAAGGGTGATGTCGTGCCACACGATGTAATATTCCGTGCTAATTCTATTGATATATGTGAGGAATGAGAGTAAAAGCACGAAGGGTGATGCCGTGCACATGTTATTGCTTGGTGAGTTTGAGAGTAAAAGCACGAAGGGTGATGCCGTGCACTTGTTGATATCTGTTTCATTACATACTATTGAGTTATGTTGTTTTCCTTTGTTAATGGACGACTCTTATTTGGAAATTTTTATACTCCCCACAGCATGCTTTCCCTCCCATATTGTTTATCTGTTTTGTATTTCGATTCCACTGTATATATATATATGAAACTGCATAGGTTTATATGGTAGTCTGGTCTAGCCTCGTCTCTACTTCGTCGGGGTTAGGTTAGACACTTACCAACACATGGGGTCGGTTGTGCTGATACTACACTCTGTACTATTTTGCACAGATCCAGGTTTCGGGCAGCAACAACAGTATTAGTGTGGGAGTATGCCTTCAGTCCAGCGAGACCCGAGGTAGCCTTGCAGGAATCTGCAGGCCCGGCGTCTCCCTTATCCTCTCTTTTAGTCTGTTATCTCATTGTATTCAGGACAAACGGTTTATGTTTTCTTTCAGACGTTTGTATTTAGTATTCTTAGCAAATCGTGAGTATAGTGACACCAGTCTTAGGTAGAGGATTTTGTTTAACTTTCCGCATTTCTATTCAGTTTTATATAATATTAAGACTTCCATTTATTATTTAATCTCGTTGCTTTTAAATTATTACCAATAATTGTTAAAAAGCGATTATGTTGTTAACGAAAAGTAATTAAATTTAGCTTGTCTAGCTTCCACTAGTAGGCGCCATCACAACTCCTGAGGGTGAGAAATCCGGGTCGTGACAAGTTGGTATCAGAGCTCTAGGTTACATAGGTCTCACAACTCACGGACAAGCTTAGTAGAGTCTGAGGCATCGGTACAGAGATGTCTGTATTTATCCCCCAGAGGCTACAGAGTTAGGAAAAGTTTCACAATTTGTTTTTTCTTGTCGTGCGGTTTGGTTTCTCAATGCTATTGAATTTCTACTCTGTTCTTTCGCAGATGGCGAGAACACGCGCTTCCTCATCTTCTGATCAGCAGTCCGTGCCCCAGGCAGCTGCCGCTAGGGGCAGAGGATGAGGCCGTGCTAGAGGCCGAGGTAGGGGCAGAGCTCAGCCCCGAGCAGCAGCACCAGTGGCGGAGCCTCAGGTCGACTTTGACGAGGAGGTTTCGGCCCCAGCCCCAGCAGTTCCGGTGGTCCAGCTCAGGTCCCAGAGGGGTTTATTGCTACCCCAGTTCTTCAGGACGCTTTGGTCCGACTGGTGGGCGTCATGGAGAGTGTTACCCGAGCGAATTTGCTTCCTGTAGCACCAGCTGTCTCTCAGGCGCGAGGAGGGGCCCAGACTCCTGCTACTCGTACTCCGGAGCAGGTAGTTCCTCAGGTTCAGGCTCCAGCAGTTCAGCCAGTTGGAGCAGCTCAGCCGGGTGTGGTAGCCCAGACCGGTGATGGGGCAGCCATGTTGTGACGACCTGGCCGGTCGTCTTAAGAATTAATTTCCCGATCCTCTATTAACTGCTTTTCCCAAGTCTATTTATGCTAATTTGAATTGCCGGGGTGTTCGGTTTTGAACTTCGGAGAGTTTTGGGACACTTAGTCCCTGAATGAGAGCTTAAGTGTTGGAAAGTTTCCCGTATTCAGAACAACATGAAGACGGCCTCGGAATGGAAATCCAATGGTTTCGTTAGCTCCGTTAGGTGATTTCGGGGTTGGGAGTGTGTTCGGAATGTGTTTTGGAAGTCCGTAGCTGATTTAGTCTTGAAATGCCGAAGTTTGAATTTTTGAAGTTCCGGTCTGATAGTGAGATTTTGATCCGAGGGTCGGAATGGAATTCCGGAAGTTGCAGTAGCTCCGTCATGTCATTTGGGATGTGTATGTAAAATTTCAGGTCATTCGAATAATTTTCCTCCTATTTTGAACTGCTGTAACTGCTGCTTCTGATATCCTTCTACGCGATCGCGAAGCATCTCTTGCGATCGCGATGCCTTATTTTACCCACCTGGATATTTCCTCTTCGCGTTTGCATAACTCCTCCTGCGTTCGCGAATCCCAGTTTACTTCCTCTTCGCATTCGCATAGACTACCTCACATCGCGTGCCTCTGCTATGTCCGCTCTTCGCGTTCGCGGACGTTTTCACGCGTTCACGTAGAGCAACTTCTGGACCTCGATACTTTTCCTTCAACGCGTTCGCATTCATGCGTCCGCGATCGCGAATCACTATGTTTCTCCCGTTCATGTTCACATTCTCATCATTGCGTTTGCGATGTACATTTCTGGGCCTTCTCAAATTTACTCTATGCGATCGCGATGAACAAATTGCTGGGCAGATAGAATTAAATCCCAAATTCGAGGGTTTCACCATTTTATCACATTTTGACTTCTAGAGCTCGGCTCTTGGCAATTTTTGAAGGGATTTTCACCTGGGCGTCTGGGGTAAGGCTTCTCACTCGATTTAGACCAATTTCCGTGAATCTCCTCTTAATTTCATCCTTTAATTTTAGATTTTTAATGAAAATTGGGTAGAACTTCATAGATCAAATTATTGAGTTTTGAGGGGGTGTTTGACTTCCGATTTGAGAGATTTTTACATGGTTAGACTCGTGAGAGTACGAGGGTTCTGAAAATATTAAATTCGTCCGGTTCCGAGATGTTGACTTGAGGGGCATTTTGGTCATTTTACCTAAATTTGCGTCTTAGCTTTTAACTAAATAGCAGAATCAGTTGCTTGAGATGTTATTTACCATGTATGATTGAATTGAATAGATTTGGGCCATTTGGAGTTAAGTACTCGTGGCAAGAACGTGGTTGCTAGTTGATTTTAGCCGGTTCGAGGTAAGTATCTTGCCTAACCTTGTGTGGGGGACTTCCCCTTAGGATTTGAGTCTTCTTTGTTGATTGCATTCCTTGTACGTGAGGTGACGAGTGCGTGCTCGGATTTATTTGTGGAAGATTGTCCCTTTTAGGCTCTTAGATCCTTGTAATCACTGAGTATAAAGTTGTTCTTTATACGATTGAGTTCCCTGTTATTAGTTTCACCTCTACGTGTCTTACTTGGAAACTTATTTGCCCTTTTTGGTTTATCCTAGTTGCCTAATTGACTTTTACTTGTGTAACTGAAGACATTTACCCTTCTATAGCCACATTACCCCTCCTAACGACTGGTCTTTGTTTGGAAATCATCATTTCTATCTCTCATGCAATTAATTGGTCTTAATTGGAAAGAAGTTAGATATCCTATGTTTAGTTGATATTTCGTTAAATGTAATTATTTGATTCATGTTAACTTTCCTTATTGTTTGGATACTCCTTGATTGTAAGTTCCTCTGTGACTTCGTGCAAATATGTTACCTGTCCTATTGTTGTGGTTACCGGTGTAGCTATCGCGTACTTATCATGTCTTGTTATTTTGTTGAGGTCATCGTGCTTCCTGGTTTTCTGTGATCCTTATTCTATATTGTGATTCCCTTGCCGGGACGTTGTTGTTTTCTATTTTTGACTCCCTTGCCGGGATGTTATTATTTCTGTTGTTGACTCCCTTGCTGGGATGTGATTGTCTTCTATTGTTGACTCCCTTGCCGGGATATTGTTGTTTTATTATTTGGGTGAGGAAGAGTGATATCATCCACATGTACATTTATATTGATTGGGCTGTAGTGCGAGATACCAAGAGATTCCCAACAAATATATTGAGGACACCAAGAGATCCTCGGGATACCAAGAGATCCCTAGTACATATATTGGGGATACCAAGAGATCCTCGGGATACCAAGAGATCCCTAGCACATATATTGAGGATACCAAGAGTTCCTCGGGATACCAAGAGTACATATATTGGGGATACCAAGAGATCCTCGGGATACCAAGAGATCCCCAGTACATATATTCAGGATCCAAGAGATCCTCGGGATACCAAGAGATCCCCAGTACATATATTGGGGATACCAAGAGATCCTCGGGATACCAAGAGATCCCTAGTACATATATTCGGGATACCAAGAGATCCTCGGGATACCAAGAGATCCCCAGTACATATATTGGGGATACCAAGAGATCCTCGGGATACCAAGAGATCCCTAGCACACATATTTATGTTTGGGACTATAGGCCGATATCCTGGGAGATCCCCGGTGAAACTCATTGTGTTCGGAGCTGATGTTTTCATTGATTCTATCCGTGTGCAAACATTTCGGGTGCTTGCCGTTCCGTTTCTTATACTTACTATTTGGTAGAATTCTTGTTAAAACTCACTTGCACAAGCATGCGCGTAGTTGGACACCCCCATTAGAGGTGAGTTCCTTCTGATTTTTCTAGGGGAGGGGATACGCCCTCGTTTATCCATTATATATGTGAGAGAGGCCCTAGTTAACCAGTTAGTTGTTAGCATGACCATGAGAATGATGGGGTACAAGATGCCAAGTATTAGATTTTAGATGCTGGACTTTCGTGCGTTGTGGTTTGTCGGAGACTTTGTAAAAATTGTGGAAAGAGTTGAATAAGACCTTATGTGAACATCATTGTAGGATATGAGTTTTTGACTTGTTTGCCCTTCCTGTGTTGTGACCTTAGGACTTGGATTGTGAATTTGCCATCATTTCATATCATCATTTATTATATTCTCGTTGTTACTTGTTGTCCCCTTTTCCTTATTGGGAATTGTAGCATTTTTAGTCATTCATGCAGACTTTACACACACACATATATATATATATATATATATATATATATATATATATATATATATATATATATATATATATCGGTTCCATTATTTCTATGATTATACTGTTATTTGACCGGTAGGTGCCTTGACTGTTCCTCGTCACTACTCCACCGAGGTTAGTCTTGATACTTAGTGGGCACCGCCGTAGTATGCTCATGCTACTCTGCTGCACATTTTTGTTGTACAGATATAGGTACTCCCGTTCAGTTCTGTCAGCCTGGGAAGGAGGTGTTCTATAGAGACTTCGAGGTATATCTGCTACGTCCGCAGACCGAAGAGTCACTTTCTATCTTCTATAATAAGTATAGTTCTATCAGTATTTTCCTTTGTATAGATATTCTAGAGTCAGAGCCTCTTATGTATCCCTTAGCTTGTGATTTGTGAGTTTCCGGGTTTTGGGAATGTTGTTAGCTTCGAGAATTGTTGTGGTATATGCCGAGCGGCACTTTAAACACCGTTTGATTTTACTAGCTCAGTTTTATTTACTTTCTTCCGCAATTATGGTTTATCTTCCGCATTGTTAGGCTTACCTATCGTAGGGACTAGGTTCCATCACGACATGTTCACGAAGGGCGAACTGGGTTCGTAACAAGTTGGTATCAGAGCTCTAGGTTCATAGGAGTCACAGATCACAAGCCGGTTTATTAGAGTCTCGTGGATCGGTACGGAGACGTCTCTACTTATCTGCGAGAGGCCATGTAACCGTTAGGAAAATTCCACTTCATTTGATTTCCCTTTTGTGCGAGATTTTTGACATCCATAATCCTAAACCTCTGTCTTCTACTCTCTCACAGATGGCGAGGACACGTACTACCCGAGGTGATCAGACACCCGTGCCCCCTGCTACAGCCGTCAGAGGTCGGGGCCGAGGTAGAGTTCGAGGACGCGCACGTGGTGCAGTGAGAGCACCTGCACGAGCTGCTGCCGAGGTACCACCAGGAGATCCAGCCGGAGTCCAGACACCTAACACACCTACTGCTACTACTGCTCCAGCCCTTCAGGAGACTTTGGCACAGTTCATGAGTATGTACACCACTTTGGCTCAGGCAGGATTGCTTCTCCTTGCTGTAGCCATATCCCAGGCCGGGGGAGGAGCACAGACTCCCGCCGCCCGCACTCTTGAGCAGCGAGCGCATATCGAGCAGGTCCCCAAGATTATTCCTGCGCCGCCTGTGGCACCAGTTCAGCCTGAGGGCATGGCAGCGGCTTCCGAGCAGGAGAAGATGAGACTAGAGAGGTTCAAGAAGTATGATCCTCCAGTGTTCAGTGGATTAGCATCAGATGATGCCTTGGGGTTTCTTGATGAGTGTTACCGTATTATTCGTACTATGGGTATCTCTGCATCGAGCGGGGTTTCTTTCACTACTTTTCAGCTTCAAGGAGCCACGATTGGTGGCGCACCTATGAGTTAGACAGCCCAGACAAGGCAGCTTCATTGACTTGGACCTAGTTTTTAGATATGTTTCTGTGGGAGTTTGTTCCTTAGAGCCTCAGGGATGCATGGCGCGTGGAGTTTGAGCATTGCGCCAGGGTGCTATGACCGTCTCGGAGTATGCTGTCCGTTACACCAGTTTGGCTAGACATGCCTCAGCCTTGGTTTCTACTGTTCGCAAGAAGGTTCGCCGGTTCATTGAGGGGCTTATTCCTAGCATGAGGTCGAGTATGGCCCGTGAGTTGGAGATAGATATTCTGTATCAGCAGGTGGTGAATATTGCTAGGAGGATATAGGGTATGCATGCTAGAGAGAGAGAGGGCAGGCATGGTCATGAGAGAGAGGGGAGATAAGATCTAGAGAGAGAGCTTGAGGAGGCAAGGAGGCCTCTTAGACCGTTGAGATATACTGGTCCTTATTTTGGAGGCAGGGTGCGTCATGGTAAAGTTTTTTGGGTCAGCCAGTTCAGTTCGCACTTCAGGCCTTGCATGGTGACTTAGGTACTCATGGGTCTCGGAGTACCCGTACCGCACAGTTCCCACTGCCTCGTCAGCACTGAGGGTGCTTTGAGTGTGGAGATACTAGCCACATGGTGAGAGATTATCCCAGACTTCGGACCGATGTGTCACAGTGGGGTATTCAGGCAGGTAGAGGGCGCCCAAGAGGGGAAGGTCCGGCTCGTTGATGTGTTTCATATAGTAGGTTGAGGTCGGTGCGCTAGCTAATGTCATTCATGTACGAATTCAGTTTGTTATAGAGGGGCACTCTCTATAGTTCATCACAGTTTTGCTTATCGGGGTGAGTTTCCTTGTTTGTTGTTCCATTTATAGGAGCGCTTCATGATTTGCACTCTGTCTATGTGATTATCCTGTTGGGAGGCTCTATGAGTGATAGCCGTGTCTATCGTCTATTTCTAACTGCTGTCGAGAGATATGAGGCTAGTAGTAAATTCATGTGGTCGGTTTTGGTAAGTTTGATGTTACTTCTGAGTATTCTTGGTTACAAGCTGTGATTTCTATGCGCCACCGGTGTAGGAGCCAGTCTGTGTTGTAAATTGTAGACGGAATTGATCTAGTGAGAGTCTCTAGATGGGTTGATGTGTGCCCTACTTTTGATTTAGTGTGGATGGCGGGACCCTCGTGATTTCAGGTGATTTGATATGTTGAGACCGGGCTGTGTACTGCGGTGAGAGTTATATCAGTATAAGATCCTTGTGAGTCTTTTATATGCTCTCATTCTTTCTTATTAGATGTTTTTGTCGATTTGTGTTTTAGAAGAATTTGTGCTAGTTTAATTTGTTTGTTAGTTCCCTTATGTGTTTCCTTTCTCATGTTCAGTCATTTCCGTTCTATGCTTCTTGAGTTTTAGCTTGTGGGGTGTGTACCCGTTGGTGTTGGCTGAGATTTGGTTATTTGGTGTTTTGTTATGCGGTTTTCGTGGTTATTGTATCATCGCAAGTGTTGTGGAGGTTTGAAAAGAGTTCCTATTAAATATGAGGCTTATGGCCGGTACGGATTTGGTCTTAGGCAAGTATTGCTATCAGAAATGTTATTATGGGCCTATGTGTAATGTGCCATGCTGTGTGGTTGTACCCTGTGTGTGTTGGCTTGTATTGAAATAGCTGGTTGAGACTGATACCAGATATGGATATAAGATCGGGTCTTTTGCAAATGGATGGAAGGTGAGAATTCTGGCTTGAAGGCTTATTGGTATGATGGTGTCGTCATACTTAAGTGGATTGAGGTGACGTGGGATCACCCGCGGGTGTATGTTTGCAGTGAGCACTCAGTGACTTGAGGACTTCAGGTATGTCTCTATATGCTCGTTCGAGGACGAACGAATGTTTAAGTGTTGGAGGATGTGATGACCCGGCCGGTCGTCTTAAGAATTAACGCCCCGATCCCCTATTAACTGCTTTTCCCAAGTCTATTTATGCTAATTTGGATTGCCGGGGTGTTCGGTTTTAAACTTCGGAGAGTTTTGGGACACTTAGTCCCTGAATGAGAGCTTAAGTGTTGGAAAGTTGCCCGTAATCGGAACAACGTGAAGACGGCCTCAGAATGGAAATCCGATGGTTCCGTTAGCTTTGTTAAGTGATTTCGAGATGCGTGTGTAAAATTTTAGTCCATTCGGACGTGGTTTGGTTAGGTTTTTGATCGAAAGTGTATTTGAAGATTTGGAAGTTTATAAGCTTGATTTTTGGTTTGATCCGTTGTTCCGACGTTGTTTGATGTGATTTGAAACTTCGAGCGAGTCCGTGTTAGGTTATATGACTGGTGTGTGTAATTAGACGGGGTCCCGGGGGCCTCGGTTGTGTTTCGGATGGGCTATGGATCATTTTCCTCCTATTTTTAACTGTTGTAACTGCTGCTTCTGATATCCTTCTACGCGATCGCGAAGCATCTCCAGCGATCGCGATGCCTGATTTTACCCACTTGGATATTTCCTCTACGCATTCACATAACTCCTCCCGCGTTCGCGCATCCCAGTTTACTTCCTCTTCGCGTTCGCATAGACTACCTCGCATTCGCGTACCTCTGCTATGTCCGCTCTTCGCATTCGCGGACGCTTTCACGCGTTTGCGTAGAGCAACTTCTGGACCTCGATACTTTTCCTTCAACGCGCTCGCATTCATGCTTCCGCGATCGTGAAACACTATTTTTCTCCCCTCTGCGTTCGCGTTCTCATCATCGCGTTCGCGATGTACATTTCTAGGCCTTCTCAAATTTCCTCTATGCGATCGCGATCGTTGTTCTGCGATCGCGATGAACAAATCGCTGGGCAGATAGAATTAAATCCTAAATTCGAGGGTTTCACCATTTTATCACATTTTGACTTCTAGAGCTCGGCTCTTGGAAATTTTTGAAGGGATTTTCACCTGGGCGTCTGGTGTAAGTGCTTCTCACTCGATTTAGACCAATTTCCGTGAATCTCCTCTTAATTTCATCCTTTAATTTCAGATTTTTATTGAAAAATGGGTAGAACTTCATAGACTGAATTATTGAGTTTTGAGGTGGTGTTTTGACCTCCGATTTGAGAGATTTTTACATGGTTAGACTCGTGAGAGTACGAGGATTCTGAAAATGTTAAATTCGTCCAGTTCCGAGATGTTTACCTGAGGGGCATTATGGTCATTTTGACCTAAATTTGCGTCTTAGCTTTAAATTAAATAGTAGAATCAGTTTCTTGAGATGTTATTTACAATGTGTGATTGAATTGAATAGATTTGGGCCATTTGGAGTCAAGTACTCGTGGCAAGAACGTGGTTGCTAGTTGATTTTAGCCGCTTCGAGGTAAGTATCTTGCCTAACCTTGTGTGGGGGACTTCCCCTTAGTATTTGAGTCTCCTTTGTTGATCGCATTCCTTGTACGCGAGGTGACGAGTGCGTGCTCGGATTTATTTGTGGAAGATTGTCCCTTTTAGGCTCTTACATCCTTGTAATAACTGAGTATGAAGTTGTTCTTGATACGATTTGGTTCCCTGTTATTAGTTTCACCTTTACTTTTCTTACTTGGAAACTTATTTGCCCTTTTTGGTTTATTCTCGTTGCCTAATTGACTTTTACTTGTGTAACTGAAGACATTTACCCTTCTATAGCCACATTTCCCTTCCTAACGACTGGTCTTTGTTTGGAAATCATCATTTCTATCTCTCATGCAATTAATTGGTCTTAATTGGAAAAAAGTTAGATATCCTATGTTTAGTTGATATTTCCTTAAATGTAATTATTTGATTCATGTTAACTTTCCTTATTGTTAGGATACTCCTTGATTGTAAGTTCCTCTGTGACTTCGTGCAAATATGTTACCTGTCCTATTGTTGTGGTTACCGGTGTAGCTATCGCGTACTTATCATGTCTTGTTATTTTGTTGAGGTTATCGTGCTTCCTGGTTTTCTGTGACACTTATTATGTGTTGTGATTCCCTTGTCGGGACGTTATTGTTTTCTATTGTTGACTGCCTTTCCGGGACGTTATTGTTTCTGTTGTTGACTCCCTTGCCGGGATGTGATTGTCTTCTATTGTTGACTCCCTTGCCGGGATGTTGTTGTTCTATTATTTGGGTGAGGAAGAGTGATAAGGCAAGAAGGTGATGTCGTGCACATGTACATTTATATTGATTGGGCTGTAGTACGGGATACCAAGAGATCCCCAGCACATATATTGAGGATACCAAGAGATCCTCGGGATACCAAGAGATCCTCGGGATACCAAGAGATCCCCATCACATATATTGAGGATACCAAGATATCCTCGGGATACCAAGAGATCCCTATTACATATATTGGGGATACCAAGAGATCCCTAGCACACATATTTATGTTTGGGACTACAGGACGATATCCTAGGAAATCCCTGGTGAAACTCATTGTGTTCGGAGCTGATGTTTTCATTGATTCTATCTGTGTGCAAACATTTCGGGTGCTGGCCGTTCCATTTCTTATACTTACTAGTTGGTAAAATTCTTGTTAAAACACACTTGCACAAGCATGCACGTAGTTGGACACCCCCATTAGAGGTGAGTTCCTTCCGATTTTGCTAGGGGAGGTGATATGCCCTCGTTTATCCATTATATATATGAGAGAGGCCCTAGTTAACCAGTTAGTTGTCAGCATGACCGTGAGATTGATGGGGCACAGGATGCCAAGTATTAGATTTCAAATGCTGGGTTTTCATGAGTTGTGGTTTGTCCGAGACTTGGTAAAAATTGTGGAAAGTGTTGAATAAGACCTTATGTGAACATCATTGTAGGATTAGAGTTATTGACTTGTTTTCCCTTGCTGTGTT
>MU710304.1:0-23563 GCA_026770625.1 Nicotiana glauca | reverse complement strand
AACTACCTAAATATGCACTCTCTCTCAAGTAGATACATAATAAATAGGCACAACTAATTGAGGGCCCTTCAATCAACTACAACAAGAATGTAGTTGTACAAATAGAGATTAACAACCAATCAAAACTATATTAGCATCACAATAAATTCATCTCCAACGGGTTCCACCAAAACTTTAGATTGGAAAAGTTAGCTACTTATGAAAATAACAAAAATCACAAAATAATTCATATTCAAAGGTAAAAGAACAAAGAAGAAGATTAAAGATTGATGCCCAATGATCCTCCTTGCCTCTTGCCCTTCCTTCTGATATTTTTCACTTCCAAAATTCCTTCTTCTCCTATTTGGCCGGCTTTCTTCGTTTAATATAGGGTTTAGGGCTTAAAATCCCATGTTATGCAATTTGGTCCTTGAAGTTTAGGCGTCTTGCCGCGGTCCTATGCCAGGTTCGTGGCCAGAGCGGCCTTCAGAATCTGCAGCAGTGTTCTGTCGCGGTCCTACCGCGGTTACGTCCGGACAGTGGCAGAACAGCTTCAGTTCTGATTTTTTTCCTTCGCTTGGTGCACTTTGTGGATATTGTATGATTGGCCTCCTTTTCTCCGTAATTGATCCCAAAATTACTCCACATACTTCTTTTATTGGATATAGCCTACAAAGCATAAAAATCACTAATCGGAGCA
This sequence comes from Nicotiana glauca, assembly GCA_026770625.1. Lineage (NCBI taxonomy): Eukaryota > Viridiplantae > Streptophyta > Magnoliopsida > Solanales > Solanaceae > Nicotiana > Nicotiana glauca. The sequence goes on along the minus strand of MU710304.1, from coordinate 22,884 downwards.
TTTTGTTATCACTTTTTACCGTAAAAGCTATACAAAAATATGGTTCTTTAGGGCCTAATTATAGTATAATGTACCTATTATCAACACCCCACACTGAAATCTTTGCTCGTCCTCAAGTAAGTTGAACCACACTTCTAGGCCTAATCGTTTGATGCATTACCCTGTTTATGTCACACCCGCCATTATGAAAGAACAACCTAAGCAGTGCAACAGCCACACCTCAGGTGAAGACTCTAATGCCATGTCACACTCGTGCTTACTCTATGTACTCTAAACAGAGGTGAAGCCTTGTTTTTTCTTCCTGAGTTAAATGCCCCCACATCACATTTTTTAGAGAAGTTCCACACACATAAAATAAAACAACAAAGAACTATAGATAGAACGAATTCACTCACTCTCAGCAAAGAACATTCACATGCCACATAGATACACCATAAGCTTTTCCTTAGTGTAATACTCTACTAATCGAGTTGTTCAGTCTAAGATCAATAGGGCTTTATTTGGTTGGTATAGTGACTAACCTCCCTAAGAACTTTTAATCCAATAGTTCCCCATATTCCAATTTCCATGTTCAGCCCAGTCATTCTTCTACTCTTGTTTCATAAGCTACCCCTAACTTCTCCTAGGTGCAACTGGGCTTTTTTTTTTTTTTTTGCCATTTAATATTTTTAGGACCACCTATTTACAAGGTCCTTCCTCTATTATTCAATTTTTTTTAAGAACCATTGCACCATTTAAGTATTTTCCTGATTTTCCTTTTCCCACTCCATTACCACCCTACATTTTGACTTTTATATGATCTTTAACGATTCAAGTGCTTCTAGGAGGTAAAGGTTCAAAACGTCAAGCTATTCAAACACAGGGATGTAGGTTATTGTAAGGTTATCAAAGAAAGTGGCTTCAGGATCGAAGGGGTTAACTATGGTAATATGTACAGGTGGATTCATAATTATATAGGCTACACAAAGAAATGCCTAAATCATCTCTAAGACCAAACAACTTCTATTTCGCTTTGCACACATACAGGGCAAGTTCTAGGTATCACATGCAAGCACATAATACATGTATTACGTCACACACACTTGGCATGTAACTCATTCTGAATTAGTTTGTCAACACACTCACATGAGCGTTCAAGTAAGACAAGGTGTGCAAAATTAAGGCATAAGATTAAGAGTCTACAAGTGAGCCTAGACGTCGCACCCTCAAGTTAGTTTTAGTTATTTGTAAGTATGTACACTACGGGATGCATTCTTGCCCTTACCCATCTTAGCCCAAGAGAGTCCTAAGGGCCTTAAAATAATATTAAAGAAAAATCTACCTAACCCGGTTTAAGAAAATCCCTTAAAAAAAAACCGTGGTCAAAAAAAAAATCAAGGGGGAATTACTACACTACCTAAAAAGAAAATAAAATAAAAAAATCTTTTTGGCTTTTTAAATTTTATTAGACTACTTCCCTCAAGAATACCGTTTCAGTGGTCCGTCATCAGGAAACGTCTCTACATTTTCTAGATTTTTTTTATCCGACCTTAGCCCTCAAGAACCCATTGACAAGTATCCGTCGTTGGGCCAAGTCGGTGACATCTAAGATAAGTATAAACAATTATACACAAAAACAGAGGCACAGAACTACAACATACTTAATGCATATATACACTAACAATACACAACACTAAATCAATCTCCTACTCTACACAAAAAGAATATAGCATGTCCCCATGTCATAAAACAAATAAAGTGCAAAAGGGTAAGAAAACTTCTCTGGTCATCACTCGGAGTCGAAGATGGTGTTGGGGTCCATTTTTCAAGCCCTCCCTATAGCGCAGAGCCAAGACATCATCCGGCTCTCAGACCTGGCCTGCCGTCTAGACATGGCATCCAAACGTACATGCAGGCCATCTACCGAGGTGCGAAGTTCTGCCACCTCTTCCTCCAAAGAAGGCAACTTGGGTCGGCTAGAGTGTGATCTAGAGAACCCCTCCCCAGTCTGGGGTCGTCGAGAGGATCCGGCTACATCATAATATCTCTTGGGTGGTGCCATGGGTGCTGGGGCATCATCATCTTTGTCAAGCTCAATGGGTGTGGGTGCATCTCTGCCCACTATGATCTTCGCAGCTCTGAATGCTGCTCTTGTGGCCAAAGTTCCATCCGTAGGACTGGCGGAGACATCAGCTAGCAGACATAACCTCGTCACAAGTGAGGGGAAGTAAAACCCCTTAGACATCATAGGTGACCGGAGGAACATTTCATCTCAAATGAGTTTCTCTACATCAAAGTCCTTCTTGGTTACGAAGCACCAAACCAATAGAGCCCGTAAGCTGTTCACATCTGACTTGTTGCTCGTGGGCAATAACCTGCTGCAAATAATGGTGAACCAGCACTTAGCCTCCTATGTGAAGGACCTGGAATGAAGGGTCATGTACTCCTGTATCTAGATTGGCCGTCCCCCCTAAGCATATTGTCTCAATCAGAGTGTCCCAATCGACCCCTGGGGAGTTGTGGTAATAATCAGTTTCACCGGTGAACGGAGACAGCTGCAAGACCTGGCGAATCTTCAGTAACGAGGAATCTATCACTTTGCCCCGCACAATCACAGAACGGCACATATGTTCTGGGGAGTTCACATAGAACTCCCAGACCATCATTGGGTTGGCCGTTTCAGGTTCCTCGAACAAGAACTCCATCCCCCTCCGTCTGATTTCCTTGTACATGTCCGGTTTTTCTACATGGAGGGCAGCACTGTCAATAGCAAACTCGGGGACAAAGCTTTTTGTAGCTTTAGCATGAAACCTATCCTCTTCCTCCTGTGACTCGAACCGGGTGACATCAAACGTCGGCAATTCGAAAGTGCTTTCTATGTTCCAATGCTTCTTTCGAGCAATAGTACCTGCAATTAATTCAGTATAACGATCAGGTGCAGCCTAACATGTGCCAGTCAGATGGGTACTCAGACTTCGCCACCCGCTGGCACCAAACAGTTCACTATTGTCAAACATGGCCAGTATAACCATCTAGTAAGGTGCCAATGTTGACAACATCCACTATTGCCCCCACACCACTATCAATGCTACAATTCCGCCTTACAGGACCCCACACAATCTTCCACAAATTAATAACTGTTAAGTGCTACCACCACCCACCCACATGGCCTTCCATAGTCGAGTAATTTGACAAAAGAGACAACTCCCAAGCCAGATGCTGCACTTCACCCCACACAAAAATTGTCAACAAAGAACACACCCCCACTTCTACAGAAATCAACTTCAAACACCATCTACAACACCAAACTTGGAGTATAAGACCCCATTGCAACCAAAATCAAGAATTCTACATCGTAACTACTACATAATCCAAAGTACACAAAACAAAAGAAAGTAGAACAACTTATTTGAAAATTATAGCGGAGTCTTGGGGAAAAAAAGAGAAGAGGGAGAGATTTGGGGGAGTTTTAGAGAGGTAGGGGGCGGTTTTGGCAAGGGGGTTATGTATGGGAGAAGAGAAAGTTGTGTATGGGTCAGTGGGGTGTTAGGTTTGGTTGGAGGAAAGGAAGAAGAAGAAGGAATAAAAATGGGGGTCTTGGGTTTTGGGAAGAAAAAGAAAGAAGAAAGAGGAGAGAAGATGAGAGAAGTGGAGAGAAGAGGATAGAATATGCGGGTGTTATGGGGAGGGTGGGGTTAGCTTAGGTTAATTAAAGGAGGAAAAGAGAGGAAAAAATAAAAATTAAAAAAAATTCTGCAGATGTACCTGGGCCCGCTCTAAGCTACCGCGATCCTACCGCGATTACGTCATGACCACGGTGAACCTTCATCAGAGAGGATCTCTAACCGCGGTCCTACCGCGGCTACACCGTGACCGCGATGAGCCTTCATCAGAGGGGATCTTTGACCGCTGTCCTACCGCGGTTACGCCGTGACTGCGATCTGGGCATGTTCCTGGATGTCAATTTCGGGGTTCTTTTCATTGTTTTGCCCCTTAGGCACTATTTTTACCTCTTTTAATGCCTACTCTACCCATGTTATGCCCAGGCTCGTGATGCAAAGTCTTCCGCACTATCCTGCATATGTACAATATGTTAGAAATTATACTATCGTGGGTTGCCTCCCATGAAGCGCCTGATTTAATGCCGAGGCATGACGCAACACGAGCGCAATTAAGAATCGCTCAACCTTTTTTGTTCATCGAGGTGTACCACAGACAACTCTTTTGGTTCATCCACTCCCACATACATTTTAAGTCTTTGCCCATTAACCTTGAAGGTGTTGGTGCCATTCTCACTTGTTATCTCCACAGCTCCAGATGGGAACATTTGTACCACTCTAAATGGTCCTGACCATTGGGACTTTAACTTACCCGGGAACAATCTCAATCTTGAGTTATACAGTAGTACCTTATCACCGGGTTTGAAATCCCTGTCCACAATGTGTTTATCATACATCTTCTTTGTTCTTTCCTTGTATAGCCTCATGCTTTCAAAGGCTTGATAACTAAATTCTTCCAGCTCATGCAACTCTGTCAGTCGATTTTGTCCAGCTGCGTCAGGATCCATGTTCAATTGCTTTAGTGCCCACCAAGCTCGATGTTCTAGCTCGACAGGTAGGTGACAGGCCTTCCCAAATACCAACTTGTATGGTGACATACCTATTGGTGTTTTGAACGCAGTTCTGTAGGCCCAATGTGCGTCATCAAGCTTCTTTGCCCAATCAATTCGTGTGGCATTCACCGTCTTGGTTCGTATACTTTTTATCTCTCTGTTGGACACTTCAACCTGCCCACTGGTTTACGGATGGTAAGGGGTGGCCACCTTGTGGCGTACATCATATTTTACAAGTAGTTTCTCGAAGGCTCTATTACAGAAGTGAGTGCCCCCATCACTGATGATCACTCTTGGTGTCCCAAACCTTGTGAATATATTCTTTTTTAGAAATCCTACCACTACTCTTGCATCATTAGTGGGCAACGCTGCAGCCTCTACCTATTTAGACATGTAGTCCACATCAACAAGGATGTACTTATTGCCAAATAAGCTGACAAACGGACCCATAAAGTCAATCCCCCAAACATCCAACACCTTTACCTCTTGAATCGGGTTCATTGGCATCTCATGGCGATGGAAAATGTTTCCTGTCCGCTGGCATTCATTGCAACCCTTGACCTAGAGTTGTGCATCTCTAAACACAGTTGGCCAAAAGAATCTGGCCTCTAGCACTTTCGCAATTGTCCTGACCCCTCCATAATATCCTCCGTATGCTGATGCGTGACAAGCCTGCAAAATTGAAAATTGTTCTATCTCGGGGACACACCTCTGGATAATATTATCAACACATATTCTAAACAAATTAGGCTCATCCCAATAATACATGCGGCAATCACAAAAGAACTTTTTCTTTTGAACAGATGAAAGGTCATATGGAACTATACCGCAGGCCAAGTAGTTTGCAAAATCTGCATACCATGGCGCATCTTGCAAAGTAGCTGCGAGCAGCTGCTCATCTGGAAAGGTTTCCAGAATCTCTTTGACCTCGACTGATTTTTTAGCTACTTCAAGTCGTGATAGATGATCAGCGATTTGATTTTCTGTGCCCTTATGGTTACGAATTTCGAGGTCGAATTCTTGCAACAGCAGCACCTAACGAATCAGGCATGGCTTGGACTCCTTCTTCTTAATTAGGTACCTAAGAGCTGCATGATCAGTGTATACAATTTCCTTGGAACCAATCAGATATGATCGAAACTTGTCAAAAGCAAAAACCACCACTAACATCTCCTTCTCCGTCACGGTGTAGTTGAGCTGTGCACCGCTTAGCGTTCAGCTTGCGTGATAAATTAGATGCATCAGCTTATCTTTTTGCTGCCCCAAGACTGCTCCTATATCATAATCGCTTGCGTCGCACATGATCTCAAATGGTTGCTCCCAGTAGGGTGTAACAATGATGGGTGCAGTTACCAACCTCTTCTTCAGTTCCTCAAATGCCAACCTACAATCATTAGAAAATATAAAGGGCTGATCCTTTTCAAGGAGTTTGCATAATGGGTTAGCAATTTTGGAAACATCTTTTATAAAATGCCGGTAGAACTCGGCATGCCCAAGAAAGATTCTCATCGCCTTGACGGAAGTGGGCAGTGGTAGCCTTTCAATCACGTCAAGCTTAGCATGGTCGACCTCAATTCCTTTTCTGGACACTTGATATCCCAGGACTATCCCTTCTTGTACCATAAAATGGAACTTCTCCTAGTTTAGCACTAAGTTTATCTCCACACATCTTTTGAGCACTCTTCTTAAGTTGTGAAGACAGTCTTCGAATGAATCTCCCACCACGGAGAAATCATCCATAAAGACTTCCATAATATCCCCACCATATCTATGAAGATGGCTAACATGCACCGTTGAAAAGTGGCTGGTGCATTGCAAAGTCCAAAGGGCATTCTCCGAAAGATGTTTTCTCTCTATCTTCTGGGGCTATTGATATCTGGTTGTACCCCAAATATCCATCCAAGAAACAAAAGTGCAATCTTCCGGCCAGCCTGTCCAACATTTGGTCAATGAAAGGCAAGGGAAAGTGGTCCTTTTGGGTGGCGGTGTTCAATTTCCGGTAATCCATGCAAATTCGCCACCCTATGACCGTACGAGTTGAGATCAACTCATTGTTGTCATTTTTCACGATAGTCATTCCCCCTTTTTCGGCACACATTGGACAGGGCTGACTCAATTACTATCAGAGAAGGGGAAGATGATTCCCGCATCTAGCCATTTTATCACTTCCTTCTTTACAACCTCTTTCATGATTGGGTTCAACCTTCGCTGATGTTCCCTGGAAGGTTTGTGCCCCTCTTCCAGGAGAATCTTATGTATACAGAAGGCTTGGCTGATACCCTTTATGTCTGCCATGGTCCAGCCAATGGTACTCTTATTTTCTTGCAGTACCTGTAGGAGCCGTTATACCTACACATCTAGCAAACCGGATGATATAATAACATGCAAGGTCGAATCAGGGCCCAAGAACACATACCTGAGGTGATTTGGGAGTGGCTTTAGCTCCAGTTTAGGTGGTTCTTATATTGATGGCTTTGCTGGAGGTGTAGCCATTTTTTCAAATTCAAGGGACTCAAATTGAGGTTCCCTTGTCCAGAATCCTCCGCCTTCAAGTGCCATAACCCATTCAGCTAACCCTTCACCATCCGTTTCTTCTAAATTTTTCAGACATGCATCCAATGGGTCATTCACAGTCAGGGTCGCATCGTCCTCTTGCAGAATCACATCTACTGCATCCACTAAAGAGCAATTAGCATATTCGCTGGGTCTTCTTATAGATTGCTGAACATTGAATATGACTTCTTCATTGTTCAGTCTCATTTTTAGTTCCCCAGTCTCACAATGGATCAGTGCTCTGCCAGCCGCCGAAAATGGTCTACCCAGAATGAGAGGTATCTCCTCATCTACCTGGCAGTCCAGGATAACAAAGTCTTCTGGGAACACAAACTTCCCCACTTGCACCAACACATCATCAAGAATACCAGTTGGCCTTTTCACCGTGCGATCAGCCAGCTGTAGCAGCATAGAAATTGGTCTAGATCTGCCGATGCCCAATTTAGTGTACATAGCTAGTGGAATCAGATTTATGCTGTCCCCCAGATCACATAAGGCCTTTGCAAAGGCATAGCTACCAATTGTACACGGAATAGTGAAACTACCTGGATCAGACATCTTTTGAGCCATCGGTCTTGTCACTACTGCGCTGCAGGTCTGTGTGAGAGTCACAGTGGAAAGATCCTGAAAATTAAATTTTCGTGACATTAAATCTTTCATCATCTTTGCATAGCCGGGCATCTTCCTCAAAGAATCCATCAAAGGAATATTCAACTAAATCTGACGCAGCATCTCCATAAATTTCTTATATTGAACTTCCTTCTTTTGTTTAACCATTCTCTGAGGGAAGGGTGCAGGTATCACCTTTTGTGCATTGCTTGCTGGCCTCTCTATGTTGGAATTTTCTGGCACATGAGGTGCCACCTGCTCTGCAACTTTCTCATTCATCTTTTCTTTCTCCTGACTTTGCTCAACCACTACTTCAGTAAGCTCTGTTGGATCCTCCACCTTTAACGGAACTGGAGCGACTGCCATACTCTTCTTCCTGGCTTGTAGATTCTCCTGTTCTCTATCTAAATCTCTCCCATTCCAGAGACTTACTGCCATCAGCTGATTTGGATTTTGCTCCTTGGGGTTTATGTTAGTGTCTGCAGGCAAGGTTCCCTAAGGACGGTTGTTCAAAGCCATGGAAAGCTGTACCGGTTGCGTTTCTATGTTATTTATGGCTGAATCATGCATTGCCAATTTTTCCTACACTTTATTATTTGTCCCAATGAGTATCTGAAGCATACCCCTGATTTCCACCATATTGTTATCTTGCTGCTGAGGAGGTGGTTGGTAAGTTAATTGTTGCTGATTTTGCTGTGGATAGTCTTGTGGTTTTTGATATGGTACTAGCACCATTTGGTTCTGAGGATGTATATCCCCAGGCTGTTGCATGTTAGGCCTTTACTGCTGATTTTGTGGCGGTCTCCAATACTGTGCTCCTTGTCTCTGAGCTCCATAGTTGTTAATATAATTTATATCTTCCCTCGCCCTTTGATTTTTGCCTTCTCCGCACCATGAACACACATAAGACTGATTAATACAAGGTGTACACAGTCCTCCATTTGTTGTATCAACAATGTGCACCTATTTTGTACCCATCTCATCAATTTTCTTTGTCAATATGCTCATCTGGGTCATGAGTGTGGCCAAATTCTCTGCATGTAAATTATTTGGGTCAAGAGGAACTGAATGCACTATGGGTGCCAGTGTTGTAGCACTAGTCATCCACCACAAATTTTGTGACATCTTATCAAGAATGATTTTGCACTCGGTGAATGTCTTACTCAAAAATGCACATCCATCAGAAGCATCCACATTTGCCTTTAAATTGTCCGCTAACCCCATGTAGAATCTTTGGCCAAGCATCTGGTCTGGAATGCCATGGTGAGGACATTTCACTAGCATCCCTTTAAATCTTTCCCAAGTTTCTTGCAAGGACTCAGTCGGCTGCTACTTATACTGCAATATTTCATCAATTTGTCTTGCAGTCTTGTTGGGTAGATCGAACTTATTCAGAAACTGCTTGACTAATTCCTCTCAGGTGGCTATGGAATTGATAGGGAGCGAATTTAGCCAAGTCTGAGCTTCCCCGATCACAGAGAATGGAAACAGTAGTAGCTTGATAGCTTCCGGGGTCACATTCGGCTGCCTTTGGGTCATACAAATTGACAAAAAAAAAAATTCAAGTGCTGCTGCAGGTCTTCAATGTGTGACCCGGAGAACAATCCTTTATTCTGCAACAGATACAGCATATTGTTGGTTATCTAGAAGGTCTCGGCTTGTATTGCGGGCACAACTATGGCAGTGGCCAGGTTATCAGCTGTGGGTCTGTGCCCGATCATAATGTGTAGCCTCGGGCACAAGAGGTGCCACTACTCTCGCGTTGGGGTTTGCTGGCAGATCCCCAATGTTTCCAACAACGTTGTCTGCATCACGCATGTCAAATTCGATCAGGTGTTATTGTTGGGATTGTTGTGTTCTCTTTTTGGCACGGTTCAATGCCCTGAATGTTTTCTCAGGGTGTGAGAGTCCTTCTAGCAGTTCTCCAGTCCTCGAAGAATTTCTAGGCATACACCTGTAGTCCACAAGAGCTCAAACGTTAGAATTTTAATGAAAAGATTAGGTATAGAGAAAATTGACTACACTATGAATATTTATAGCCCTTTCAATTGTAATTGATAACACCATTAATTCTCCAACAATGGCGCCAAAATTTGATCACGCTAAACTGAGTCTCGCAAAAGATTACGCGGGCATTGCAAATATAATCTGAGTATTTATACCCGGAGTCGAACCCACAGGGACTTAACCTATCAATTACTTTTTCTGGACTTACTAAATTCTATAGAATAAATTTCTCCCAACGTTGTAAATAACAGTTGATGGTAATTCTAACAACTAAAACTGAAAGTAAATAAACAGCTAAAAATTAACTATGCTTGATTTGTAAACAATTGGAATAGGTCTAAGGTAATGGTTTCCCCCATTGTTGATTTCCCTGGTGTATGTTTCTTATAGCATTGACTTAGTTGCCTCTATCAATCATGAACTCTCCAGCTATCATAAATCTCTCTCAAGCAATTATGATAATTTACTAGACGCACTCTGTCAAGCTACGCTAACTAGATTCGCATTACAGTTCACTTAGATTGCACCCGAGGTATCGTTATCTCTAATCCAACCTCTAAACCCTCGGTTATGACTCTCGTCTATACTCCGGGAGTGATGTTGTTCAAACAACTACCTAAATATGCACTCTCTCTCAAGTAGATACATAATAAATAGGCACAACTAATTGAGGGCCCTTCAATCAACTACAACAAGAATGTAGTTGAACAAATAGAGATTAACAACCAATCAAAACTATATTAACATCACAATAAATTTATCCCCAACGGGTTCCACCAAAACCTTAGATTGGAAAAGTTATCTACTCATGAAAATAACAAAAATCACAAAAGAATTCATATTCAAAGGTAAAAGAACAAAGAAGAAGATTAATGATTGATGCCCAATGATCCTCCTTGCCTCTTGCCCTTCCTTCTGATGTTTTTCACTTCCAAAATTCCTTCTTCTCCTATTTGGCCGGCTTCCTTCGTTTAATATAGGGTTTAGGGCTTAAAATTCTGTGTTTTGTACTTTGGTCCCAGAAGTTTATGCGTCCTGCCGCGCTCCTACCGCGGTTATGCCAGGACCGCGGCCAGAGTGGCATTCAGAATCTGCAGCAGTATTCTGCCGCAGTTATGCCCGGACAGCGGCAGACCAGCTTCAGTTCTAGTTTTGTCCCTTCGCTTGGTGCACTTTGTGAATATTTTATGATTGGCCTCCTTTTCCCCGTAATTGATCCCAAAAGTACTCCACAGACTTCTTTTATTGGATATAGCCTGCAAAGCATGAAAAACACTAATCAGAGCATTTTGTTATCACTTTTTACCGTAAAAGATACGCAAAAATGTGGTTCTTTAGAGCCTAATTATAGTCTAATTTACCTATTATCAATTGTCCACAGTGGCGTAGCCACCCTATGCCAAGGATGGTCAAGCACACACCCTTCGCAAAAAAATTATATTGCTTGTATAAGTTAAATATATATTATGTTTTGAACACTCCTAATATTGTTGGGTAAGGCAGTCTAGCAGTTAAAATATTCAAAGTGACATGTTGTTTATGGGTTCAAATTCCTACTCATTTTGTTTGCCAAAACTAAATGGAGACCACCATATGTGATTTATTTGATTCTTTTCAATCTAAAAAAATTTCTAATAAAATAACTATTAAAACTTAAAATTTGTGAAGAAATAAACAATTAATCTTAAAAGTAATTTTTAATTAAAAGTTATTTCTTAATTTTTTTTTATAATTTAAAAGTCAACCTTTACAAAAATTCTTCAACAAAAGCTCTCTACTACAAATTCTCTCGGTTCCCTCTTTCCTATGATTTTATGCTTACTTTTATTAGTAAAATTTCTAATATTATCTTTTTGTAATTTTAATGGTGATTTTTAAAATATAGTTCTATTTAAAAAAAATCTATTGTTTAGCTAAATGTTGCATGTTTTGGTTTAAAAAATTTAGTACACCATTCATTGGCACAAAAATTATTGACTTATTTAAGCTTGAATATCCTTGACGAAATTTCTGGCAAAGCCACTAGGTAGAGTTAGGGTGCAGTGGAGGATGTGGAAGGGATCGAGGGTGAGGCTTGGGAATAAGGTGGAGAAAGTTAGAAAAGAGTTTTAGAAACTATTTTTCCCCCTATTTGCAAAGAAGTTATTTTTCTCCAATTGAAAAAAATGAGTTCACAACGAATATATTTTTTAAAATATTTAAGCAAATCAAATACGAAAAAATTAAAAAATATTTTTCTTCATACCAAACACACCCTTTAGGTCATCGAAATCTCCAAAACTTCAAATGCACAGTGTTGAATCTTCTTTTTTTGTTTTGTTTTGTAATGTACTATTCCTATGCTTGTTCTTCCTAGTGGAACTTTGTATTTAACCCTGTGCCTGTGGATGTTGGGATTAAAGATTGGTGAATGGAAAATCGAGGAAAAAAACTAAAGTCCCTCATTGGTGGTAGAAAGAAAGGTAAATGTGCTTATATTGAGAAAACACTTCTCTTGGTGTTAAATGGGTTGGAAAGAGAGTAAGTCTTGTGTCATTGTTGCTCGCTTGGCTTCGAATTTGGATTTGGTCAAAGATCGATTGATTAATCTTTTTGGACAAAATTTCTTTCAATTATTTAATTAATTAACGAAAAATTCAATACAGAATAATCCAGGACCCACGACGAGACCCGGTCCATTTCTTTCCCGGATTATTTTAAATCCTTTTTTCTGAAATATTTCAAATAGGAAACGTTCCCACCCGTTCCAACAACCATGAGTGTTTCTCAAAGGTTGCATATATTTTCAGAAATAGTGCCAGAAAATTACTATAAATATGCTTTGATCCTAGAATCTTTTCTTATGAGTTTTTCTGATCTTCTTCTTCTTCTTCTGCATAAAATTTTTCAGTGTGTTTTACAACCACTGAGTGGTTCGAACTTCATAGGAGTTTTTGGTACCAATACACTTGTGAGTTAAATCATTCTATCATGGGAGGATAATATTTCAGTACCTCAAATACTTGAGGGGAATAATTTTCTTAAGGACACGCTGTGCATTTAGTGGACTTGATTTATTCTGAAATTATTTTTCAGATATTATTTCGATATTTTATTTCTGCTAACTTTCTATTTCTGTTTTCTGTTTCAGAAAATTTACTGTTTCATTATTCATTATCGTAATACAAATTGGCTAACAATCTTAAGGAAATTACTTTTTATATTATAATCTGTATTCTGTGTTTGGAGATTAAAACTCGTGTGGTTTTCTATTTCTTCTGAATTTTTCTATTTTTATTTAAAGATATTAAAACTTCATTGGAGTATTAAAATTTAGAAACGGTTTGAAGAACATAAAAATTTCATAATTTTTTGTGAAATAGTATATTAAAATTTTGGTTTTTATTTATTAAAATATATTGTTTATCATTAATTACAGTATCATTTACTGTACTATTTTTTTGCCATTAATTGAACTCTTCTATTGTTGAGAGTGAGAAATGATAATTGATAATGAAAATCCTTTTGCGACTGTTGCGGCAACGACGATAGCCTCATCAAGCCAAACTGTTGTTCCACCGGCCAAGAAATCAGAAATTTTTTTCTGGAGCCAACTTCAAAGAATGGCACCAAAGGGTATTTTTCTAGCTTACCACGCTTGGTATGCGGAAGTTCGCCAGTGAAGACCCTTCAGTACCTGCCATTGACATGGCGGAAAATGAGAAGTTTATGATTGTTGAGGCGTGGAAACAGGCAAATGTTTTTGCAAATGCCATATCCTAAGTGCTTTGGAGGATGACTTGTACAATGTCTATAATGCTATGAAAATATGATGACCGGATAGGTCATCTTATGTTTTTGAAACTAATTCTATGCTCTGAATCCTTAACCTCATCTTAGCCCTCCTTAATTTACGTACACAGTCCAGGTGTTTTTCTAGAAAGCTTTATGTTAAAAATGAGAAAAATATGAAATTTTTGCCTTAAAATTCATTTGAGTTGACTTCGGTCAACTGTTGAGCAAACGGAACCAGATTTGTATTTTGATAGTCCCGGTAGGTCCGTATCGTGATTTGAGACTTAGGAGTATGTCCAAAATCGAATTCGAAAGTCCCTAGCCCGAGTTATCGAGCTTTGTTGAAATTTGGAAGTTTGAAAGCTTAATGACTTTGAACGTTTAACCAATGTTTGACTTTATTGATATCGGGTCCGTATTTTAGTTCTGGAACCCGATATAGGTCCAATACTATATTTATGATTTGTCTGTAAAATTTGGTGTGAAACGGAGTTGGTTTTGACGTTATTCGGACGTCCGGTTGTTAATATAGCAATTCTAAAGTTTCTTGAAAATTTCATTTGATTTTGGTGTCTGATATAGTTCTAGGAGCTATTTTGGTAATTTAATCGCACGAACAAGTTTGTATGATATTTTTAGACTCATGTGCATGTTTTGCTTTGGAGCCTCGAGGGCTCGAGAGAGCTTTGAATTGATCCTTGGAGCGAGGTAAGTGTCGTGGTTAACCCTGACTCGAGGGATTAGGACTTGTTTGTCTATTTGCTATATGTTTAGATTTTGGGTACAACGTGTATGTGAGGTGATGAGTACTTATGCGTTGTTGGGTTAAATCATGCGTGCGGGATTCTTCCTTGTAATTTATTACTACTTGATCATGTTATCCATGTTTAGACTAGTTACTTATTATATTAATCGTTCTTACTGTGTTTTTGAGATTTTGTGATAATTGAGTATTGTTTCTAAAGTTGATATTGATATTGTGGAACCGTTGTTGAAGTAAGGCTTGTTCTTGTTGATCCTATCTCCGTATTATTACTTGTTCATTATTTTATGGTAAGGGAGAGTGTTAATGCACGAAGGGTGATATCGTGTCATATTATGAGTGTTAGTGCACGAAAGGTGACGTCGTTCCATATTTGAGAGTTAATGCATGAAGGGTGATACCATGCCATATCTATTGATTTATATTGAGAGTAAGAGTAAAAGAACGAAGGGTGAAGCCATGGAATGTTATTGTTTCATTCTGAGGTTGAGAGTAAAAGCACGAAGGGTGATGCCATGCACTTTTCTTCATTGTGCTTAATTGTTCTTACTGGTTAAATGCATATTGACTGTTCTGGTTATCATTTTTGCAGTATTTCTCGTATTCTGTATACCCTTTTACATGTCCCCTCCAAATAGTACATGTTTAGCTTGTATTTGTCGTTATTGTAGACATGTGATTTTTGATCCTCCCCAAGATTTTCTATATTTAGCACGTAAATATTTAATTTAGGCCTAATATAGCTATTTCAACTCATTTTGACTCTTTTACTTTATTTTATTACCAAAAAATAAAAATTACAAAAATATTTCAGTTTATGTATTTGTCATAATTTAAAAAAAATAAAAAAAAATAGTATTTTATTTTTATCTTTATATAATTTTGAAAACATAAAAATAGTTTCATATTTAGATTAATTAATTAGGATTAGTTTTGGCATGGTGTAGTATTTCTATCTTATTTTAAAAGGCATTGTGCAGTCTAGGGATCCTTCTTGACTCTTCTTTAGGATAAAAAAATAAATAAAAAGACCCTAAGGACTTAACACAAAAAAACCTAGGAACTAATTGCTAAAATACACAAAATACACCTAGACATAGACCCTACCCCTATAAATTGATACACAAAAAAAAAAAAACGCCAAAATGGATCTGATCCGCCGCTTTCGTCCTCTCCAAAAGGTCAAAAGAAAACCCACAAAAAAATCAGTGACCATTGCTTTAATCAACCGAACGTTACTCCCAAGCTTCAGCCATTTTCCAATTAAAAGTGCTCTATTGGGATACAAAGAACAAATGAATGTGAAAAACAAAAACCTGAAATTGACAACAGTGTGCCAAGCTCCAGCAAATACATTTTAAGCCACACCAAGTCCACTCTCTACTGAATCGTTAATTACAGTGATACTTAAGCCTAATGGAACTTGGGTATGATTGTACCAACGGCTACAATTTCAACAACATCCAAACCCAGTTGAGTAGGTCCATGGTCCCGGCGAAATAGTAAAGGTTTTATATGGTTTTTGGTTATGAGAATTCAAGGTTGCTGCCTCGTATCGGCTTTCGATTTTGTTTATATTTAGAAGGATAATTTCTTTTGCTGCATTACAGGTTTGTGTATCGATCTATTTTGTTCCTCCATGCTCTTGTTAGTTTGTTAAATGGCGTGAAGTGCTTTAGCTCATGAAATGCCTCCGATGTTGCTTATTTGCTTCTGTAATATATGACTCCATGAAGGTCCTTTTCCGTTTTTTAATTATCCTATTACAAAGTATGCCTTTCATGGTATCTCTTCATTGATTACTGTTCCTGTCTCTTTCTTTAGTGTACTTGTAGGTATTTTCTTGTATTGATCCTTTAAAGTATCATATGGAATTAAGCTCACTAATTTTTATGAAATGGATTAGTTTTGGAATGGGCAATAATAATATAATGTAGAATCTAAATTAAATTATGTCGTGTTAGTAAGTCTTCAATAATATCTTGTCCATAACCCATGGCCCTTGCAAAGTTGCAAACGCGTAGTTGATTTAGGCGCGTTATTTTAATAATATTACCTTCCTAAACTTGGGTGTGCATTTCATGTGACCCAAATCCAAATCTTGAACAACGTCAACTAAAATATGTCTCAGACTGCGGGTGCATTTCGTGTGGCGCAGTTCAAAGACGTATTTTGGCTGACGTTGAAATCATTCCTAAAAAATGAATTAAAAGCGATTTAAAGTTAAAAAGGCACATATGTTTAAAAGTGTTTAAAATCAGATAAGTATGCCAATTATAACAGTTGAGCGACCGTGCTAGAACCACGAAAATCGGGAATACCTAACACCTTCTTCCGGGTTAATAGAATTTCTTACTCGAATTTCGGGTTTGCGGATTGTTAAACAGAGTCAATCCTTTTCTCGATTCGAGATTTGAACCGGTGACTTGGGACACCATAAATCTCCCAATTGGCGACTTTGAATCTTTTAGTAAATAAATCCCGTTTTGATTGTCCATTAATTAGAAAAACTCCCTTTATTATGCCCTTTTCGGGGGTGTAATAAGTGAAAAAAGGAGGTGTGACAGTTATCTTGTACATATACTATTATTTACACATGTTTATTACATATGTGTCTTTTCATAGTCTCGTCACTACTTCGTGGAGGTTAGGCTCGACACTTACGGAGTACATGGAGTCGGTTGTACTCATACTACATTCTGCACTTCTTGTGCAGACTTTGGTACTGGCCCCAGCCGTTCTTGAGGGTAGCAGCTCGCACTTGCTCATCGGATACTCAAGGTAGATCTGCGAGCGTCCGCAGACCTTGAAGTCCTCTTCCATATCCTATTTTAATGTTTTCTTTCATTCAAAATAGTTGTACTTCTTTCAGACTTTGTTTATAGAAAATTTTAGAAGCTCATGAGTTATAACTCCAGATCAGGATTGTATTAGACATTATGGGCTTTATTTTATTCTGTACTCAGTTTTATTTTATTTTGGCTTTAGTTGACTTTATTTATTAGAATTTAATGAAAATAGGCTTAAAGATTCTCTAATATTGGCTTGCCTAGAAAGTGAAATGTTAGACATCATTATGGTCCCGAAAGTGTGAATTCTGGGCCGTGACAGAAAACTTCAAAAGAATTATGGAAGGCACAGTAAGTACAAGACTGAAGATGCATGCTTGAAAAAGTTTGTGGTTGCCAAGTTTCTAGACTATAAAATGATAGATAACAAAATTGTTGGAACCCAAGTTCAAGAGCATCAACTTATTTTTCACGATCTTATTGCTGAAGGCATGGTAGTCAATGAAGCATTTCAAGTGGTTGCATAGATTGAAAAATTACCTCCTTCGTGGTGAGATTTCAAAAACTATCTTAAGCACAAGCGCAAAGAAATGTAGTTGGAAGATCTAATGACTCTTCTCAAGATTGAGGAAGACAGCAAAACAGCTGATAAGAAGTATCATGGAAATTTATCGATTATACGGCTCCAAAAAGTAAGAAGAATACTAAGGATCAAAACAAGAAGAAATTCAAAGGTAACTGTTACAAATGTGGAAAAGCTGGTCACAAAGTCCCTGATTGTCGTCTCCCAAAAAGAATAAGAAAAAGGGACAGCCCGACATAGTGGAGAAGAATGATGACATTGATGATTTGTGTGCAACGCTTTTGGAATGCTACCTAGTTGAAAATCCGAAGGAGTAGTGTATTGATGCTGGAGCCGCTCGACATGTTTGTGATGTCAAAGAAGCATTTGTGACTTACTCTATTGTTGTCCCAAAGAAGAGCTTTCCATGGGAATACTGCAACAGCCAAGATTGAGGGTTATGGGAAGATATTCCTAAAGATGACTTCCAGCAAGGTGTTAACGCTCAACAACATTCTTCATGTTCCTACTATTAGGAAGAATTTAGTTTCAACTTCTTTACTTGTTAAGAATGGATTCAAATGTGTTGTATCTGCTAAAGTTGTTGTAAGAAATAATAAAACATATGTTGGAAAGCGCTACCTCATAGAGGGCCTTTTCAAACTCAATGTAATGGTTGTTGATAATATTAATAATTTTCAGCTCCTTCTTATTTATTGGAGTCAAATGATTTATGGCATATTCATTTAGGACATGTCAATTATAAAACATTGTGGAAGTGAATTAATTTAGAAGTATTTCCTACATCTGAGTGTAATAAACCAAAATGTTAAATATGTGTTGAAACTAAGTTTGTAAAACATCCTTATAAGTCTGTTGAAAGGAATTCAAATCCTTTAGACTTAATTCACACTGATATTTGTGATATGAAGTCGAGGTTGGCGATTGTACTCGATAAAAGTTATAAAATAATTTTTTCCACCTCGAGATGGTGTCGACTTCATATCGCAAATGTTAGTATGAATTACGTTTAAAGGATTTGAATTCATTTCAACAGACTTATAAGGATGTTTTACAAACTTAGATTCAACACATGTTAAATATTTTAATTTATTACAATCGAATTTAGGCAATACTTCTAAATTAATTAAATTTCGCAAGGTTTCTTAATTGACATGTCCTAAACGAATATGCCAAAAATCATTTACTTCCAATAAATAAGATGAGGCTGAAATTTTTTTCATACTCTCAACAACCATTATATTGAGTTTGAAAGGGTCCTCTGTGAGATAGCTCTTTCCAACATACATTTCATTCTTGCTTACAACAACTTTAGCAGATACAAATACAAATTTAAATCCATTCTTAACAAGTAAAGAAGTAAAAACAAAATTCTTCCTAACAGTAGGAACATGAAGAACGTTGTTGAGTGTTAACACCTTGCCGGAAGTCATCTTCAGGAATATCTTCCCATAACCTTCAATCTTGGTTGTGGCAGTATTTCCCATGGAAAGCTCTTAATCGAGACCAGCAGTAGAGTAAGTAGCAAATTCTTTTTTGACAGCACAAACATGTCGAGTGGCTCCAGAGTCAATCCATCACTCCTTCAGATTTTCAACTAGGTAGCATTCTGAAAGCATTGCACACAGATCATCAATGTCATCATTCTTCTCCACTTTGTTGCCTGTCCCTTCTTCTTATCCTTTTTCGGGAGATGACAATCAGGGTCTTTGTGACCAGCTTTTTCATAATTGTAACGGTTGCCCTTGAATTTCTTTTTGTTCTTCTCCTTAGTCTGTCCAGAAGTCATCTTCCTCTTCTTAATTTTTGGAGCAGTCTCCTCAAAAATATTAGCTCCTATAATAGTTGAATATCCACGAGACTTCTTCTCAGCTGTTTTGTTGTCTTCTTCAATCTTGAGACGAATCATAAGATCATCCAACTTCATTTCCTTGCGCTTGTGATTAAGATAGTTTCAGAAATCTCTCCATGAAGGAGGCAATTTTTCAATCATTGCAACCACTTGAAATGCTTCATTCACGACTATACCTTCAACAATAATTTCGTGAAAAAAAAGTTGAAGCTCCTGAACTTGGGTTCCAAAAGTTTTGCTGTATATCATTTTATAGTCTAGAAAATTGGCAACCACAAACTTCTTCAAGCGCGAATCTTCAGTCTTGTACTTCTTCTCAAGTGCGTCCCATATTCTTTCAAAGTATTCATGTCACAACCCGGATTTCCCATCGCCGGGACCGTGATGGCGCCAAACTTTTTGGATGTTAGTGTGACGACCCGACCCGTTGTCACGTGAGTTACCGCCCCGTTTCCCCCTTATTGTGTTGTTTCATGTTTCAATATCGGTGTTGATCGAGTAGAATTGAGCTGGTTTTAGTTGGAATTAAGGCATTTAGCCTCTTAGAAGGAAGCTTGTTTTAGAAAAGTCAACCAGAAGTTGACTACATGGTTAGAGGGCTCGGATGTGAATTCCGGTGGTTCTGTTAGCTTCGGGGGATGATTTGTGACTTAGAAAAGCGATCGGAATTGGATTTGGAGGTCCGGTGTAGAATTAGGCTTGAATTGGTGAAGTTTGAATTTTGGCGGATTCCGGTTGTTAGGCGAGATTTTGATCCGAGGGTCGGAATGGAATTCCAACAGTTCCAGTAGCTCCGTTAGGTGATTTTGGACATGTGTGCAAAATTTCATGTCATTCGGACGTCGTTTGATTGGGTTTCTGATCGAATGTGCAATTCAGAAGTTTTAAGAAAATTTAGACTTTGATTTGATGATAAATGAGGATTTTGATGTTAACGATAGCGTTTTTATGATTCTAGCAAGTTTTAATAATGTATTAGATCATGTCTGTGCTTTTGGTTGAGGTCCCGGGGGCCTCCGGGTGATTTCGGATGGTTAAACGGGGAGAATTTAAATTATTGCTTGAATTGAGAGTTCTGATTCTGTTGTTTCCGCATCTGCGGAAAAAGGACCGCAGAAGCGGTTCCGCAGATGTGGTTGGCTAGCCGCAAAAGTGGTCCAAGAGGGGCCAGGGGAATTCCGCAGAAGCGGATTTTTGACCGCGTAGGCGGGGCCGCAGAAGCGGACATATGACCGCAGAAGCGGTCTGGGGAGGCCGCATATGCGGAATTTTTGATCGCAGAAGCGATCCCCGAGATTTTTAAGTGGGACCGCAGAAGCGGTCCATTTTGCGCAGAAGCGGTACCGCAGGTGCGGTTTCTGGACCGCAGAAGCGAAAATGCTGGGGGTTTTTAGAAAACCAGTGTTCGCGAATTTCAGAAGAAAGAACACAAGTTAAGCTTCGAACCAAGTGAGTTTTTGGGCGATTTTGAAGAGGATTCGAAGGGGTTTCATCAGGTATGAATATTTGAACTCGGATTATGTTGTTATGGTGTAAAAACATGAATTAATCACGGAATTTCAAGGGATTAAAGGGTAAAAATGGAGGTTAGGGCTTGAAACCTAAAAGAGTTTGTATGGATGATTTGAGGGAGCATTTGGACTCCGATTTTGATAAATTTTATATGTACGGACTCGTGGCGAGACGAGGAATCCGGTGATATGAATTTCGTAATTTTTCGAGAACCAGACCCGGGGCTCGGGTTTTGCTAGTTTCGAGATTCTTCTTATATTTCGATTGTTTTCGATTGGGTGTTGTTCCATTTGCCTATTATGATATATGTGTACTGATCTTGGCTAGTTTCGACGCGCGTGGAGGCCGGTTTGAGGAGCAAAGGCATCACGGGCTAGAGTTTTCGCTGGTTCGAGATGGGTAATACTTGTAAATGATGTCCTGAGGGTTTGTAAACCCCGGACTTGCACATCATAGTGCTATATTGAGGTGACTTGCACGCCGGATAACGGGCGTGGGGTAGAGCACCATTGGGGATTGTGACTTGGTCCGTCCCGCTTAATAAAAACACTACCTAATGGCTTGAAATTGAATTGACACCCTAATAAAGATATTAATTATCATGAACTGGATTGATTATCATGTTTTGGGCTTCGTGCCGAATATTTGAATCCTTCAGGGATTGGTATCACTGTCTTGGCAATACTGTGCATATTTTCATCTCAGTCTAAGGTTTTAAAATGGTATTCTGCGAACTCAGCCATCTTTCTAAGATTTGAAAACTTAACTGATGTTTAACTGGTATTTTAGCTGAGAATTTCTATGTGATTAATGCCCAAGAGGCTTATGTGCATTCATGACTATGCATGGATCGGGCTGCACGCCGCAGCGGGAGTGATATTGATATTGCGCTTGGGTTGTAGGAGCCTCTTTGGAGTCTGAACCCCCACAGTGAGCGCCGGGCGCCCAAATGGATCGCGTTGTACGCCACAGCGTCATGTGCATTGCATTGCATTCATGCATTGGTTCTACTTGTACTACGTGGCATGACATTTAGCACTCATACATTACTGGCATACATATGTTATTTGCCTTGTTGACCAGATACACTGGTGGAAATTGTTAAGGAGTGCTGAGCCCAAGGGGCTGACTTGAGTGCAGACTTGCACTATTTGATGTTGTACCCAGGTATTGAACTGTTAATAATGAAAGAAAGAGATGTTAAAAAGAGATTTCAAAATCTACTCATATATGTTAAAAAGGAATACCATGAAAGTGTACTGCAGTTTAAAAGATGATTCTGTATTTTATAGCATGAGATAGTGCTTTGTGTGGTTTTCTTTTCCTCAGCATTATTTACTTTTATTACCGCTGAGTTGGAAGTACTCACTCGACTCCCTGCACCATCTGTGCAGATTCAGGTATTTGGAAGCTTAGCTGAGCTTTGTGCTGATCCAGAGTTTCATTTGAGATCGTCGAGGTAGCTGCCTGGCGTCCGCAGGACCCGATATTTTTTCTTATTACTCTGTTGTTTTGTTTATTCCACGTACTCTTAGACTTGTAGAGTTACTTACAGCATTGTACTGATATTCTGATAGAGGCTCTTGGCTCGTGACCGCAGATCTTTGGGAAGTTATGTTGTTCTGTGAGATTTTCGGGATATTTTTATAACTATCAGTTTATTTTGGTTTCCTTCACTATTAATGACTTAAAATAAATGATTTTGAGCTCTAAGCTTGGGTTGAGAGCATATTTGGTCGGGCTTGCCTAGCCGTTGGGTTGGGCGCCATCACGACCGGTTTGGGGTCGTGACAAGTTGGTATCAGAGCCTAGGTTACTAGGCCTTATGAGTCATGAGCCGGTTAGTAGAGT
>MU710295.1:23939-40618 GCA_026770625.1 Nicotiana glauca | reverse complement strand
TCCAAACAGACTCATGGAAATCTGGTTTGGGTGTGTACAAGGGTACTTAGAGACTATGGGTGTGGTTTTTGAAGGGTTTTGGTTTTGGATGCTGGCAAGACATTTTTGATATTCGAAGGGTTTGAGTTATATTCGAGGTATGGAACTTAGGTAGGGTGAAAGAGGAGTTTAAGGCAGTTCTATGGTGTTACTGGTAGGAGCTAATTCAAAAGTAGTGGTCGCCGGCTAGGGTTCCGGCGACCTATTTTTCAAGATTCGAGAAGAATGAAAGGTTTTTGGCTGGAGCTAAGGTGATGGGGTGAAAGAGGACTTCATGGTGGTTCAGGGGTGTTCGTGGTAGCTTGATCTGAACTAGTAGGGTTCCCCGCCGGTAGGTTTCCGGCGGGCTGTTGAGAGCAAATCAGGGCGGCTAGGTTTTTNATGCTGGCAAGACATTTTTGATATTCGAAGGGTTTGAGTTATATTCGAGGTATGGAACTTAGGTAGGGTGAAAGAGGAGTTTAAGGCAGTTCTATGGTGTTACTGGTAGGAGCTAATTCAAAAGTAGTGGTCGCCGGCTAGGGTTCCGGCGACCTATTTTTCAAGATTCGAGAAGAATGAAAGGTTTTTGGCTGGAGCTAAGGTGATGGGGTGAAAGAGGACTTCATGGTGGTTCAGGGGTGTTCGTGGTAGCTTGAAAAATTCATTTCTTCTTCCCTGCATTCATATTTGTAACTTCTCTTGCAATTCTTCTTCTTTTTTTCTGTATCTTCGCCATTAAAGATGTCTTCTCGTTCGTTAAATCCTTATTTATCATCAAACTCTCATAAGGTGGTGATCGATTATGAGCTCCCTTCCTCCACTGACCCATACTAGGAGTAGGAGAGGTGGAAAACTATGTAGCTTAGGTTTTTTGTCTACTCGTAGTTCTATTCCTCAAAATAGTACTGCTAAGCCTTCCTCTTTTAGGGTTAGAACTTCCTCAACTCCTAGATCTTCCTCTAGAGGGAGGGATCATAATGAACCCATGCGAGAACCCACTATTTCTGAGATTCTCCCACAAGAATTTTTTTTTTGTATTAAATCATAAAGCTATGAGGAAACAGGTTTCTTCTATAGCGTCTCTTAACCCTGCCAATCATTATCCTAGCTTGATTACTACATGCCTCCTTTCTTTAGTTCAATGCGAATGTGAAACCTGATTTTCCAGTAATGACCCCTAGTGTCGATGATAGAATCACCTCTTACCATGAAAGTTAACCTTTGTTTACACCTACCCTTTCACCTTAGGGTTTACCCTTCATATTGATCTCGTGATCATTGAATTTTGTCGCTATTTCAATGTTTGCCTCGGTCAAATAGGTCCAATTGTACTCCCCCAAACTTTTTCATGGAGGTATTTTTTCTCTCGTGGTGAGAAGTAAAAGAGTTTTAGTCAGCTCCAAGGATAACTGTGAACATGGCTGATACGCACGGTTTGTTATTGTTCCCACTCGTGGGTTAGTGAGTGATGAGAATATTCCATTCCCTAAGAAGTGGACCTTTGCACGTAAGTATATTTTTCTTTTATTTTCTTGCTTTCCTTGACGTTTTAATTTTCTTCACATAAGTGTATGTTCATCTTTCAGCAACCATGGAAGTCTTCATAGAAATTTCTGATTTCGCGATTGGGTAGAAAAAATATTGACTGTTGCTCCCATGGACAAGAGATTTTGGAAATTTCTTTCACAGAAATTTGGATAGAAAGTGAATACCCACGGTAGATTTTTATTCCCTTAGTTCTCCTTCTCTTTGTTCATCCTTTTATTTTCTTTTGATATTTTTTTGCTTTTGCCCCTTTTTTTGTTGGGTTTTTGATTCGTGGCATCAACCATGTTTTTATTCCTTCTGTTAGGTTTTTTGTTAGCTCTGCACAGGAACACATTTTGAGTATGTCTTCCTTCAAGAAAAAAAATGTTGAAGCCCGTGGCTATGAAGATGAAAAGGATAATGAAGATAGTTCCTCAGTGAGGAAACCATGAGTCAGAAGGCGCATGATTATTGATGATGAAGCCCATGTTTCTCAAGATCCCCCTCCAAGTCCTATTCCTTTTAGCCTTGTTGATGAGCAGAGAGTTTCCAATTGGACATCTCTGATGAAGATATTGGTCCTTTTGATACCCCCCCCCCTTCAAGTCCCATTGACAGACTCTTTAAGGATTGGAGGGCGAAGAAGGCTTTGGTCTTGTTTCAGAAGAGCCACCACTTGCCTCTCTTCTAATGACTTCAGTTACCCTTGCTGCCAATCCTACTGTTCTTCTGTTTCCTTGCCTACAGCTGCCCCAGTTGATGTCCATGTTGTTGCTTCTCGTGAAGAAGTTGAGCCTTCTAGTGGTATACGGGGCATGAAAAAGGTTTTAATTGAAGTCCCCAATGGTTAGAATCTATTAAAGAAATATGGTTAGGCCGTTGTATGGTTAAAACCATTATTTGGTCCCGTGGAGAGGAAGAAACTTGACCACTATTCCTTGACTTTGATGAATGATAATATACATTCCTCCCTCAAGGTATATATTTACTCTTTTTATTTTCCTCCTATTCCTTTCATGTTTTTAACTCACTTTCCTTGTCTTTTTATAGATCAATTTGACAGGTATAGAGCTTATAAGGAGGATTTCTTGGATTGATCAACAAGTGATTGAAGGCTGATAATTGGAAGGAGCAATTTAAAAACCCTCAAATGGAGAAAGATGTTCTTGCTGAAGAGAAGAGAGATTGGGAAGAACAATTAAAGATAACCACCACTGAACTAGCGGTTTTGAAAGCTTTATCCAATCAAGTTGAAAAAGACAAGGATATATTGGAATTTCCCTTCGTTCAGCAGCACTCCAAGGCAATTGAAGAAATAAAAAGTTTGAAAGAGCTCCTTAACCAAAAAGAAGTGGATGCGAGTGATTTGGTGCATATGCTTACCCAAACTCAAGAAGTTCTCTATGCCTCGTCTGACAAGATTAAGTTCTTTAAGAGTTCGCTTACTCCTTTGAAGGCATCTTATGAAGCTTTGAAAGCAGAGAAAGAAGAGTTGAGGGTTGAAATTGAGCACTGAGAGAAGATTACGAAGATCTTGAAGACAAGTTGATACTTGATGTTAGCTGGGCTTTCTTGAACACCCGTTTTGAGACTCTAACTGAAGCTAGCCAAGAGGGTTTTGAACTCAATGCTGAAATCGCAAAGTCTAAAGAAGTGACTGAACAAACTCAACAACGTCAAAGCTTCTCAACACTCGAAGAAGGTTCCAAAGGTGATGGAGATGGACCTACCCCTGGTGAAGTTGATTTTTTACCTTCGTCTTCTCAAGTTGACCCCTCTGCGCCCGTTGATAATGCTCATTAGTTTGTACACTTTTTTTTTAAAGTGACTTGACTTTGTGTTGGTTTTTGTTGAAACTCTCTTTTGTTTTTGTTTTTATTTTTGAGTAGTTTCTGGGAGAATTTCCCGCCCATGTTTATGGGAAAATGATATACTCTTTTTGTTGCATACTATGACTTTTGTTCTCTTTAAGTTTTTGAGATTATATTTGTATTAAAATGCTTTAGTTGACCGCGTCTCCAATATGCACGGATCTTTTATAAAGAGGATCCTTTTATATTAACAACACTGATGAAGATGACGTCTCATCTTCATATTGGTGCAAATATATGAAACATGGAGTAATTTGAAGAAGTTTTATTTTTTGAACTTTCAAAATAAGTAATCTTGTACGATATTTTTTTACTAATTTTTTATAGCAAGTTTACAAATATGGGTGCATTTTTCCGTGATTAAATCTATGGCCTTAACCTAGAAGCTCATGGGAGTATTCTGTATGTTCTTCAACTCTCTACTGCCCATTCTTTCCGCGAGCTTGAACGCTTTTGAAAATTTGACATTTTCTTCAAGGTTTTTACTTTGGCTAAGCTATGATGGTGTACATTTTCTTTGCTTATGTACTCTTCCATATTCATATCCCCCCAGTGTTTGAGCATTGAAGCATGAGATCTCGAACACTAGGTCAACTTCTTATTTTTGGTCCTTTTCTTGAAAAAGAAAATACATACAGGACTTGGAGGTAATTTTTAGATGATAACTGCTTAACCCTTTGCCATCAGAAATGTTGTAACCTAGATAAAAAATATTTAAGTATTCTACATGTCTTTCAGGTCCAATGACATCATTTGGTACGGGAAATCTTTTTGCCTATCATCTAAAATGGTTAGTAAAACTTAAATGAAAAAAGTAAAAATTGAACTTTCATGATACCTGACCATGGTATTAACTTATTTAGAAGTAATACCTCTTCAAATGGACTACATTCCAGTAGGATGGTAACACCTTGCTGTCCATAGTTTTCAACTCGTACGCTCTTTTCCCAGTAATGCCTTTAACTCTATATAGGCCTTCCCAATTTGGATTCAGCTTTCCTGTGTTTGCTGTTGTGTTGATCGAAACACTTTTTGAGGACGACATCCCCAATTTTGAAATACCTCAGGTTCGCCTTCCTGTTATAGTATCGCTCAATCATCTGCTTTTGAGACATTATCCGAATCAATATTTCTTTTCTTCTCTCATCCGTCAAATCCAAATTTATTTTCTCTTCTTCATTTGTTGCCTCACTTGTATGCGTGTATCTCCTACTTTGTTCCTCTATCTTCACTAGAATTAAAGCTTCCGTTCCGTATATAAGCAAAAATGGGGTTTCTCCGGTGCTCATTTTTGCCGTCGTTCGGTAACCCTATAATACACCCGGTAGTACTTATGGCCACTTGCCTTTTGATTCTTCCAATCATTTGTTTAGGTTGTTGATGATGACCTTATTTGCTAACTCAGCTTGTCCATTTGCTACTGGGTGGTAAGGTGCAAAAGTAATCCGTTTAATATTTCAACTTTTGAAAAAGTTAGTAACTTTCGCACCTATGAATTGCGACTCATTATTACAACAGATTTACTTTGGAACTCCAAATCATCATATTATATTCCTCCAAATGAAGTCCATTACTTCCTTTTCTCACATCTGTTTAAAGACACCTGCCTCTACTCATTTTGAGAAATAATCGGTTAGAATTAACAAAAATCGTACATTTGCCTTAGATTAAGGTAGCGGTCCTATGATATCCATGCCTCATCTCATGAATGACCATGGTGATATAAATGAATGTTGCAATTCCGCAGGTCGATGCATATAACTACTGTATCGTTGGCACTTATCGCAGCTTGCTATAAAATTTTCTGCTTCATCTTCCATTTTTGGCCAATAGTATCCCGCTCTTATTAGTGTTTTTACCAACGATCTCCCCTGGCATGATTATCGAAGTGCCTCTCATGTACCTCTTTAATTATGTATTCTGTTTGTAAAGGTCCACCAAACATTTTGTGATACAAATTCTCCTGTAGCAGGCAATACTGAGCAGCCTTCAACCATAGCAATCGGGATTTCTTTTTATTCTCGGGAAAAATTCCATACTGCAAAAGGTTCACAAATGCATTTCTCCAATACTAAGTTAAATTATTAAAATTTACCTCATTCTTAGTTTGGTCGAGGGCTGAGTGAAATAAGTGTACCACAACAGCATTTTCTGCATTTGCTACATCAACGACAGGCGCGAGAATTGTCAATGTGTTTGCTTTTGCATATTTCTCCCTGGGTATTTGCATATCTTTCCATGTCTAAAACTGCCTAAGCAATTTCATACCTTTTCGAGGTACTGTTGCATCCGTGTTTCTCTTGCCATGTAAGTTCCTTGAATTTGATTGACTGCTAGCTGTGAATCGCTTTTAATTAATATTTGTTCAATACAAGATCTCTTTCGAGTTCCAAACCTGCAATCACAGCTTCATACTCCTCTTCACTGTTAGTAATTGGGTAACATTTTATTGCCTATCTTATGATTTCATATGGGGGCCGAATTAAAATAATTCCGAAACCTGCTCATTTAACGTTTGAAGAACAGTTAGTAAATAGGTCCAAGCCCCCGGATTAGCTCTAGTAAATATTCGTAGCTCTTTTTATGCTTCAGGAATCAGGCTCAAGCTAAAGTTTTCTACGTAATCTGCTAACACATGAGACTTTATAGCAGTTATAGGCTGATATATAATATCATATTCACTGAGCTCTATAACCCTTTTAGCTAACCTTCCTGATAATTTTTGCTTGTGTAATATATTCCTTAGTGGAAAGACAGTTACAACAAAAATAGGATGACATTGAAAATAAGGTCGTAACTTTCTTGATTTCATAATTAAATCTAAAGTAAATTTTCTCTATGTGAGGATACCGTGTCTCAGCATCTAGTAAAGACTTACTAACATAATAGATCGGAGATTGTTTACCTTTGTCTTTACGTACCAGTACCGCGCTTACCGCTACTTCTAATACAACAAGGTAGACGAGTAATCTCTCCCTATTTTTTGGCTTTGCCAACATGGGCGGATTTGATAGATACAACTTTAAATCCTTCAGAGCTTGTTGACATTCGTCAGTCCATTCAAACTGATTTTGCTTTTTCAATACTGAAAAGAACTTAAAAGCATTTTTTCAATGATTTGGATATAAACCTTCCTAGGGTCGCTACCCTGCCTGTTAATCTTTGTACTTCTTTCTTGCTCGTGAGTACAACAGGTACTTCTTCAATAGCTTTGATATGTGCAGTATTTATTTTAATACTTCTGTTAGAAACAAGAAAGCCCAAAAATTCAACTGAAGTCATGCCAAAAATACCTTTTTCGGGTTCAACTTCATGTTATACTTGCGGAAAATTTTAAAGGTTTCAGCTAAATGTTGAAAATGATCCTTTGCTTGTGTTGATTTGACCAACATATTATTTATGTCCTCCATAGTTTTTTCCAAGTGTTCTTGAAAGATTTTGGTCACCAATATTTGATACATTGCTCCAGCATTTTTCAAGTCAAATGATATGACTTTATAGCAATAAGTCCCCCTGTATGTGGTACATGAGGTTTTTTCCTCATCTAAAGGGTCCATTTTTATCTGATTATAACCGGAATAAGCATCTAAAGAACTTAAAAGCTTATGACCTGCGGTAGAATTAATTAATTGATTTATGTGCGGTAAAGGAAATACATTTTTAGGATAAGCCTTATTTAAATCAGTATAATCTACACAGACTTGCCACTTACCATTCTTTTTTGGAACCACAGCAACATTAGCTAACCAACCATGGTACTTTACCTTTCATATTGAACCAATATTCATAAGTTTTTGTACGCCATCCTGGATTACTTGATTTTTAAATGATCCTTGCTTCCTTTTCTTCTATTTGATAAGCGAATGTAATGGCTAATCATTTAGCTATGGGTCATCACCTCCGGTGATGTACCTATCGTATCTGAATGCGACCAAGCAAAGCAGTCTGCATTAGCATGTAAAAAATTCAATTAACTAGCCTTTCATTTCCTGGCTCAAGTTTGCTCCGATGTAAACTTTTCTGTCTGGCCAGTGGACAAATAATATTACAACTTCGAGCTCCTCCCTGGTTGTTTTGATATTCTCATTTTCCTCTGATTCTTGAATCATATCAGGTCTTGAATCCATGTCAGTTTGACCTCGTAGGCTTTCAGTTGAGGTGTGAGTAGAAGTGTCCCCAACTGAATTCTTTAATTGCTATTTCGCATCTATCATTTACCACTCTCAATAAAATAATATTCACTGAGCTGCCTGGGTCAATCAAAACTTGTTTAGCGTTAGTATCATGTACACGTAAAGATACTACCGGTACATTGTTGTGAGGAATCATTAAACCATCCGTGTCTTCATCATTAAACACTATGCTATCTCCTTCCAAAACTTGGCAAACTCGTTTCCAGTGAGTGACGACGACCTTTGATGTCTTTTTCGCAGCCGTGTACATTACCCCATTAACTTTTTCTCCCCCGATTATGACGTTTACCTTTCTTTTTGGAGATGGAGGCTTCGGTGGTTCTTGCTTGTTTTCACGTATGATTGTTTTCCTTTCTCACTGAACAAATCAGTGAGATAGCCTTGCTTCAGTAAATATTCAACTTTCATTCGTAATAGCATGCTATCTGATGTTTAATGGCCATTATCATTGTGAAAGTCGCACCAGAATTCTAGGTTCCTTTTGTTTGGATCCGATCTCATCTACTTTGACCATCGTACCTCGTCTCCCATTCCTCCTAGAACAAACACCAATTTAGAAGTGCTGACATTAAAATTATAACTTCCTATCCTTTCTTGAGTGCTGGAATTGTTACCTCGGACGTCCTGTTCCTTTTTGAATCAGGAAGAAGAACTTGTCTCCTTTTGCCTTGATCTTGAATCAAAATGTGCATTATCTTGTTTAGGCTGGGAATTTTGCCCTGCAGGTCCCATGTAAGGCTCGTACCTATTCTTACCAGACCTTCTCTCTAATTCCAAATGTCTAGATCCTAGCCTTTCATCCACCCTTGGCACTGTATCTTCTTCTATCTGTAGTTTCGTGTTGTATCGATTGTACGCATTATTCCAAGTAATTGCAAGAAACTCCCATAAATTTTCTTTTAACCTCCTCATGGATTCTTAACTTTTCTCGTTCAAATTTCTTGCAAATGCTATAGCCGCGGAATTATCAAGTACTCATGGCAGCATCATTCTCTCACATTGGAATGTATCAACGAACTTCCTAAGAAATTATGTATTTTTCTATTTAACTTTGAAGATATCTTCCATCCCTTTTCAACTTTTTGAGCCCTTGAAAGTGCTTTTATAAACAAATCTGCAACCTTAGCAAAAGAATCAATAGAGTTTTCAGGTAAGGGCGACTACCGCGTTAAGCCCCTTTCGTGAGTGTTTCACCCAACTTCTGACCAATAGTGATTTAATTTTCTGCTTGGTCAAATTATTGCCTTTTATGCCTGTGGTGAATGCAGTAACGTGATCCCGTGGGTCAGATGCCCCATCATATTTAGGGATATTAGGCATTTTAAAATTTTTGGGAATTGGCAAGGGTACTGCACTTGGCTTCTAGGGTTGTTGTGAATATTTGTCAATATCTACACCCTTAATTACAGGAGGGATGCAGGTATTTTCTCTCTACGGTCATGTTGCTCCTTCAGATGTTTCTGCAGAGTTAGTACTAAACTTTGTAAATTGAAATTATTCGGTGTACCTCATCCTCCATCACGGGATATCTTTGGCATTTCTCCACTTCCAAAATTATCAAGTCCTGAACGCTGATTTTCCAAGGTGGTATTCACTGGTGGTGGAGTTTGTGCTGCGTTGGGCAATCCACTCGTAAAAGCTCGTAGTACTTCGTTCACGTGTTGTGCAATCAATTGCTTCAAAGCATCCTTCTCGACCATTTGTTCACCTCTATGGTGCCCATCAGTACGTGAAGCAGACCTTTCAGATTAACTTTCTCGTGAATGCTGAGGAGTAGTTGTCGGTGTGTGATGTGGTAGAGTTCCACCTTGTTGATTCAGCTAGTTATTTTCTTTATAAGTAGACATGTTTAGTTGCTAAAAAAAGGAGATTTGAAAAGTGAACATATTATCAAATTCCTAGTAATGGAACCATTTTGTTTAACCAAAAATAGATTTCTAGGTCAAAGCTAATATTAAAAAAAGTTAGGTTACTGATAACCAAAATTACTTCAGTTTCTTGATAATTCAAAAAATACAAAAAATAATAAAATAAGGTAAGGAAAGAAAGCTAATGTTGATCGCTAATCTCTTCCAGAATTACGGTTTGAGCACTTTGAATAAAGTAAAGACTAATGGCATATATTCAAAAATATTCAAATGCCTTTACAAATGAGGAACGGGTCCTTATATAAGGTTGCATAATTATAACGGTTTCCCTATTTAATTCTGGCTTGTTAATGACATTAATTGCATTGATTGATTTTACCATATTTAATAGTTACAGTTATTATAATAACTGCTGATTTTTCATAATCAAAATCAATGCCGATTTTCCTTCCTTATTTATAACAGATTCATGAATCTTCCCCTTTTATGATATTTGTTCATCTCGTATCTATTTCTTCTTTTCCAGCTGTCAGGGTCAGTACCTCTTCTGATGAAACAACCAACACCTAGGGTGTTTCATTCGTGCCTTTTCGTTTTCTTTTATTGACTCAACTGAAAGTGTCACTTGTCACCTGCTGATGGTGTGTCATGCTTTTTTTTCTACCAATGCAATACCTAAAACAATTTTGAGCTCACTTTACCACTATACTTGAATTTTTTTCATATCAAAAGGATAAAAAGATTATTTTTATTCTATTTATAGTATATAATTTTTTAACGAATGGGGTTCGATTGAATCCTCTTCACGCTACCTGGTTCCGTCCATGCTAGTCACGTTTATTGCATGTGCAGGAGAATCACACTTATATGGCTAGACTATAAGACTTAATGCTATTTGTATTTCATTTACAGATTTAAACAATAATATAACTTTAATTTCTCATTTATCATTGGTAGCAAGCTTTTATATGGTAAATACTTATCCATGCTTAGTATT
The DNA here is from genome assembly GCA_026770625.1 of Nicotiana glauca. Taxonomy (NCBI): domain Eukaryota; kingdom Viridiplantae; phylum Streptophyta; class Magnoliopsida; order Solanales; family Solanaceae; genus Nicotiana; species Nicotiana glauca. The sequence goes on along the minus strand of MU710295.1, from coordinate 30,141 downwards.
TATACCAAATAATTCAATTAAATTTAGTAATTATAATTTTATCAAATTAAGTGATAAATACGTGAATGAAAAATACGTATCTTATATTTATTAGTTTGTTTTATTAAACAGCATGCACAAGTAAGTTTTTTACCAATTTTTATGATCAGAAAAATAATATAACATTTTAAGATCACAAGTTCTGCAACGATATATGTAGGCACTGATTTGTATAGATCAGTGCTGATTCTGTTTTTTTTTTTTTTTCGTAGTGGCTAAACACTTATTTCATTCCTTGCTTTCTGATTGTCTCGAGTTGATGACTATTTAATTTTAAGTTGACAATACGTAAATAAGAATTGAGCTCTTTTCCAATTGAGAAAAAAAAAATAACAAGGAGAAAAGCATTGATGATTTAATGAAACTAGAATTACAATATGGGATTTACTTCGGGAATCTTACATAAATGTTCGAAATAATTCTCAACTTATCTACTTCTAGTCGTTAATCATAGACTTATCAAAGCTAGTCAAGCACTTATAAAAATTAAAAACCCAAATAAATGAGGTTCTTTCTCTCCAAGAATCACATGCAAATATCTCCTTCCATATTTTTAAACGTGATCAGCAACATTAAATGCAAGACGAAAAGGAAATTTCATGAATGATGTAGCAAATAAGGTGATAATACACACACACACACACACACAAAAGATTCTAATACTCAGTTTTAGAAATTTATTGAAAACATATGGATGGGTCAATATATAAAATTTGAGGAAGATTTGGACTGATTTGGTATCAAAATTTATAGTTAGAATTGAGTTCAAAAATTCCTCTACGACACGTATATCAAACATATATCACGCATGTATATATGGATATACATGTGATACATATTTGATACAAATATGATACATATGTGATACACATATTATTTTTTTTATGTTCATCTTCTACTTCGAATTTTCAATTTAAACCACCTCAAAACTCCATCAAATCATCCCAAAACTGAGATCCGGGCTTCTTAAGTTGTACCCGATCTATTTTAATAATATCCACTCAAAAGAAAGCAAAAATTTGACTATGTTACAAATAGCTAATTAGCTAATATTTATTATTTGGCTAATATTTATAATATTTTATGAAGTGATCAATTTTTATAATAAGTTACTTATAAATGAACATACATGATAATTTTCCATTTACTTCCACCTTTCATATCGTGGAATAAGAAAATAAAAGAGACTATAGTCATCAGCATTGAAGGTAATGAAATTATAGACAAAATTAAATGCATATTAAAAAAAAAAATAAAGGCATCTATTTTGTAATTATGAAACATTAAAGGACCTCATACAATTATCAGAAAATATTGGAGCCTAAATTGAAATATTCCTTCTTTCTGAACTCCAATTTCTATTTCACACTTTTTCCTCAAGCCCCCAAAAGAAAACGAAAACACCTCCAAGTCCACGACCCTATTGCTTCATTTCATTTCGCATCCATTCTCGAGCTCGCAAAATCCCTTTGTCTCACACACTCACACAGAAGCTACTCCAAAATCTGCAATGGCGACACTAGGTAGGTTATCGAGAAGAGTCATAGCAACAACTCTCTCCGGTCACCTCAGCCGCCACCAGAATCACAATCTCATCCGCCGCTCGCTGGCGACGGAGGCTCAGGCGGCAATAAAGGAATCGCCGGATCGAGTGAAGTGGGACTACAGAGGACAGAGGCAGATCATTCCACTTGGCCAGTGGGCCCCGAAAGTTGCCGTCGATGCCTACGTGGCGCCCAATGTTGTCCTTGCTGGTCAGGTGACGGTCTACGACGGCGCGTCTGTGTGGAACGGCGCCGTCCTTCGAGGAGATCTCAATAAGATTACAATAGGGTTCTGCTCTAGCATTCAGGAAAAATGTGTGGTTCACGCTGCTTGGTCTTCTCCTACAGGTATATTTACGCTATTTGTCGATAAGTTTTGAGTATATTTCATCACAATGAGCTTATTATACTGATTAAAATGATATCATATTTCCAATTTATATGGAATTTTGTTTTTTACGGAATTTCTGTTTTTCATTCCTTAGGTGAGGTTAATTTGTTGGATATTGATAGTTGAGTTCTATGTTTTGCGAGAAAATTAGTAGTGTGTAAAGGTACTTTAACTATGTTGCTGAGAACAAAATTGTATTTAGAAGGAATTTGGAACTTAGAGGGTGTTTGGATGAGCTTAGAGCCCGTTTGGCTTAGCTGATTTAGAGTAGTGATAAGTATATGTGCTGAAAAGCATTTTTAACTGCTGAAGCTGATTTAAAAAAATAAGCAGTTACGTGTTTGGATAAAAGTGATGAAATTAATAATAAGCAGCTAAAAAATTGGGTATACAAAGAATTTTTTTAAAAAAGAAGTATTTTAGGTATAGAATAGTAAATATTTCGGTTAAACCTAAAGTGCTTATAAGCTGAAATTTGATAAGTTGGTCTCCCCCAACTTATGGCTTTTGGCTTATTTTTGGCTTATAAGCACTAACTTATAAACACTTTTAATTTTACCAAACGCGTAGATAAGCCAAAAAGTGCTTATAAGTCAGTTTGACCAGTTTATAAGCTTAGCCAAACACCCTCTTAAAAGCCGGTCAAACTAGCTTTTAAGCACTATTTTATTTTTTGGAGTGTTTGGCAACAAAAAAAGTTGCTTAAAAAAAGCTAAAAAGTGCTTAAAAAAAGCCAAAAGCAACAAGTTGGCTGACCCCAACTTTTTTTATTTTGGCTTAAAAGCCATTTTAGTTTGACCAATAAAATTATTCTCTTGCCCTTATAAGTTTTTATAATACCAAAATTACCCTCTTCTTTCCTTTTCATCTTATTTTTATAATACCAAAGTTTTATATTTTCATCTTTTTAATAAGAAAAAGTGCTTACCACCACTTGTTTGCCAAACACTTCAAACAACTTTTTTTAAGTTTCAGTACTTTTATCCAAACATGTAACTGCTTATTTATAAAATAAGCTCCAGCACTTAAAAGCTGAAGCCGCTTTTTTTAAGCCAATCCAAACGGGCTCTTAGTGAGGAATGTTGCCTTCTGAATGATGTTTCATCTTCTAAAGTCAAATGTCTACATGAACTTGAGGAATCTGGAAACCTTGTTGAATGCTTATTGATTAGGACCTTACAATCGAAGCAGTCCATCCTGTTGGAAGCTTTCCAAAACATAGAAAGCTTGTAAGTCAAGTGAACAATTGAATCATAGTTTTGGTAATTGGTTCAATTAGGGACAAGTGTTGAACTCTTATTATCTATCTTGCCTTTTCCACAAAAGAGGGGCACTTCCCTGAAGTAAAAATGAGTAGACAATAAGACGCAAATGAAATTTCTAATGCACAAAAAGTATAGTGTAGATCCCAAGGATGCTAATTGCAGCAAGACAATATAAGCCCCTATACCCAACATTTTGAAGTGAAACTGAAAATATTCAAGGGTTCGGGGCTTTAAGCAAGAAGAAGCAAAATGTACACACTATTGAAGTGAAGTGGTTTCCAAAACGAAGGAGGATTAGGGTAAGAAGGCCGTTGCAGGAAATGTAACTTCGGAGCTCTAGAGAATGGAAGACGTGCTCTAGTGGGATGCTATTTATGAGCCGTTGCATTAGAAGTAGAGCTGGAGGATAAGGTCATCGCAGTAAAGCTCTAGAGAAGTTGCAACTTCAAATAACTAAGAAGAGAGCAGCAGAGGCCGGTTTTGAAGCCCTAATTTTTGTAATATTTACTCGGATTTCTTATTTCTTTTTGCTTCTGACACAAATGCAAGACAACACAGAAGTGCACTTGTCTTGCTCTGTTGTTTAATCGCTTCAGCCCTAAAAGCAGTTTAATCTCACTTTGCCTCACTTCGACTCTCAGAATCAAGGGGGCCTTGACTTTGAATGAGAACACACCTTTCTTAGTGATTTACAATGTTGAATAGAAAAATCTTCTGGAAAATAAGGAAAAATATCAACAAGAATTATTGATTGCTTGTTACTTTCACAAGATCAGCATATTACAGCTGGAAGTGAGTCGTTATGAATACATGTGCAGAAGTAAGTGAAGCACAGTGTTTACGCAGGAATACGATCTAAAATGTGGAATGCTAAATGCTCTCGAAAGCATGTTTCTCAAATATATTCTGCAATGTTAAGTTATTTTGATAAAAAATGTGGTTGGAAATTAGGATCTTTTAGTTTACACCTATAAACATGTTTCTCTCAATGTTATGCCAAAAGCAGTAAGCATCACTAATATATTTTTACCTTGGCAGAGTTAGTTTTAAATTTGCTTGTTAAATCTCAGTTGCCTGCTCATGGGCTTCAATATGACGATTTTATAGAATTTGTGAAGGGGTTATGGAAACTTTTGAAAGAACTCGAATAGATTCTGACCTAAGACTTGTGGAAGTCAAAATTGTTAATTACATAAACTTTGATTCAGGTTTTAGCATGTTATACCTATAGTAACCTGCTGCCTGAAACATTGCTCAAATCTCTCTCTTTTCAGGAATTTGTCTAACAACTTTGTTTCAATCCACAAGCAGACAGATTTGCCCCTTGATAAATTACTTCTCTTATTTGTGTTAACAAAAAGTACATTTTCTTAGTATTTGCTTATGAATTTAATCCTTGCATGACATTTCATCTCTTCTAAATGAATCCACTGCTCTCTAAAAAGAAGAAATAATAATTAAGCAATCAGTGAATCGCGTTCGTAGGTTCAAATTCCAGTGGGAGCAAAAAACATTAAGTGGGGACAGAGTTACCCGGTACTTGCGCAGGTGGGAGCTAGCAAGTACCCAGTGAAACACTCGAGGTGGGAGTAAGTTGGTATGAACACCACCATCATTCTAAATGAAAAAGAAATTACTCAATCAATTGCGTCTCAACTCCAAACTATTCGGGGTTGGTTGATGAACCCTCTACATCCATTCTGTTCTAATCGAGCTTGTTTCATTCCAATACTAGTAATGAGTAATCATTTTATCTTGTAAGGTAAATTAGAATTCTCCAAAAGTATGGTTATGTAAATCTCACGCTTATCACTATCTTTACATGGAAGTGTTCCTTACCAAAAAAAAGTGTTTACCTAGAAGAGTATAGCCAGACTAAAAAGACTGATGACAAATATTGAACCTAATTTGAATGTGATAACAGTAACTAATCTTTAATCCTGTCTAGTTGGTCAAAAATATAAAGAAAAGTAAATCTCAAACATATTATTATGAAGAAACAAGTATTAGTCAAGCTGAGAAGAAAGAGAAATAAGACTTTGAGCAATTCCTTGGGGAAGGATCCCATATGGTGAGCTGCAAACTGCAAAGTGAAGAGAAAGACGGCCTATCTTCACTTTCGCCTGAAAGCGCAGGAATGTCTCATTAGTTATATAACTAACCATTCCATTAAACAATTAAAAATTTTACTGGGTGGGGGCTATGGGATGCTGTATCCTCACAGGGGGTAACATAACTCATGCAGACATGCCTCTCATATTCATGTTTTATGCTGCTGGTTGATGTAATGAGTAACCACTGAAATCTTGACCCTGCTGCATAGTTCATCCTACACTAGAGTAAAATTGAAGAAAATGACTGTTGCCTCTCACTGTAATATTGAAATGACAAAACTACCCAAAGAATTATAAAGAAATAACAAAACTACCCAAAGAAATAAAAAAAATGACAGCAAACAGTGTGTTTGAATGGCGTATCACATTTTCTGTTAGCAACTTAAATAATATCTGAAAGAATGCAGTATTGAAGTTCGGACTTTGGTGTTCCCCTTGAATACAGATCCAAATTTTCTTGTGATTTTGCTGATTATGTTCTTATACAACTGTTACGTTGTTTAAAACTTGAAACTATTCCAGTTGTCACATTCTTAATGTTATGTGTTTTAGAATTGGTTTAGCGGTTTGAAGGACCAATTTTAGTTTATGCCTGATATGTTATCAAAGATGTTATGGATTTGCTATGAAGTTTGATGAAAATATTTAGGGATAGGAAGAATGATCTTCAGATGATACTCAGTGACCTAGAGAATCCGTATGATTTGTGTCGAGAGAAGTCCTTTACTAGGTATTGGAGGGGAAAAGAATTCACATCAAATATTTGATGAATCTTTTACCAACTCCATCTGAAAGCTTTTAAGATTTTTGATATTTGTGGTTATCTTTTTTTTTTTTTTTTTTTGATTT
>MU710295.1:12147-23502 GCA_026770625.1 Nicotiana glauca | reverse complement strand
TTTTTTTTTTTTTTTTTTTTTTGATTTGCACCGGGTGTCCGAGTCTCTAAGAGCTCCGACTAATCCCGGGGTGCACAGACCCTCGGCAATGAGTTTCCTGCAAGTGCACCACGGTTAATTCAGGTTTTACCCAGTCCGATGGCCCTCAGAAATTGTTTGTACCCAGTGGGTTTCGAACTTGATACCTTGAAAGGGAGCAAACCCCAAGGCTCAAGTCTATTGCCACCAGGCCAACGTTTGTCTTTAGTTGCATATCCCTTATTTCACTTAGAAACTGCATCTTCTTGGAGCATTCTGAGGTGATCAAACCTCTATCAGTCTTATCCTCAAGTAGGTTGATTTCTTTTTCCTAGTCCAACTAAGATTTGCAGCTAAGCAGAATGATATATTATCTATTTTGTTCCTAGCCGATCAAGGTGCATTTTCTTTGGAAAATACTTGTATGTGACAGTTCAATTTTTTCTGTTCATTTAACAGGGCTGCCAGCAGAAACATTAGTAGACAGGTATGTTACAGTTGGTGCATACAGTCTGTTGCGATCCTGCACAATTGAGCCTGAATGCATTATTGGCCAGCACTCTATCCTTATGGAAGGTTCATTGGTGGAGACTAACTCTATTCTTGAAGCTGGGTCGGTGCTCCCACCTGGGAGGAGGATTCCAAGTGGTGAACTCTGGGCAGGGAATCCCGCAAGGTTCGTCAGGACCTTGACCCATGAAGAGATAAAAGAGATACCGAGGCTTTCTGCGGCAATAAATGATCTGGCCAATGCTCACCACTCAGAATTTCTGCCTTACTCCACCGTATATTTGGAAGTTGAGAAGCTTAAGAAGTCTTTTGGAATTTCAATTTAGAATTTTTGTTTGATTGATTGTACTTGTTGGGAGGTTTTCTTCGGATAAAATAAGAAAATTGTAAGACACTTTAAGTGAAACTTAGAGTCTTTTGTTTTTCATGTGATTATACAATCCGGCAAAGTGAATGTTTGTTCTCTGTTCAAGGATTTTCTTCTGACACTCGATGTATTTGGTCATCAATACATTTTATGCTTTCCAGAAGCTTGTATATGCTTTGACTTTTCCTGTACCAAATTAGATGAAGAGCTATAGGTAACCACATCAGTGCATAACACTAGGCGGATTCAGGATTTAAAGTCTTTGAGTTCAGTCTCTAAGTTTATGGGTTCATATCAGCTATTTGTTACAATTCTGATGATTTTATGTTATATAAATTATGATACGTATCAGAAGTACTGTGTTCAGATGAATCCTACATTTAGGCTAGATATGCCCTGCATCAGTGTGTAAAGTCCTCTGGGCTCGGGTAATAGCATTGTGGTTTGCTTGAAAGCATAAGAAGTTCTATCTGTTGATCGTTCTCCAAATTTTGGAGGGGAAGGAATATGAAATGTAGTAATATATGATTTTTACAAGTCGAAATCTATGTTTCGGATATTTTGTATTGATCTAATTGTCGTGAATGGTCATTTTTTCTCTTCTGATGATGCCTGAGATTTGTCTCCAAGTGCTGCTATGCATTACTTTTTGACGAAATGATAGCAAATTAATATCACCGGATTTCAAATTAGCACGATCTAATTCACAATTTTCACCCAACCGAACTCCTCTAACATTTGTGTAACTTTTTCAGTAGTAGGATCACTATCAGTTGCTCTTGCAAGATTTTGTTTCTTATAATAATTAAGTGATCATCAGATGGAAGCCGGCAGAGGTAATGTGCCCTTTATTCCAAGATTTATTAGACCATAGAATAACGCTTGTGAATGTGCAAGGGTCAAATACCTCTTTTCCAATTAATTTCTTTGGGCCACATTTGTTGCAGGTGGATATGAGTTCTGCACAGAAAGGGACAAAAGAATTAGGTAAGCATATTTATTCTTTTTTTTTTTTGTTTAAAAGGTTATGGAATCATTAGTTTCTATATGTCTTTTTAGCCCATATAATCACCAATCAGAAAAAGAATTCCAATGATTATACATAGAACAGGCCATCAACTAGATATTCTTGCTAGTATAATAAGCCGTACAAACTAATAATTGTGAACCAATTTGCTTCCACATTTCTTGTTGAGTTGTTATGTCGAATTTAAAACAGTACTTTAATATCCCACGAACAAAAGTTAAAATCTACAGCCAATGAACACTACCAGATCCAATGTGATCCTTGTTTGATTATCTTAAAGCCTACATTTCCAATAGTATGGTACACGGGATAAGATAATATTTTACACTTTAGCGTTGGTAGCTGAATTCCATTTTTATATGCAACAATTGAACAAGACATGGGCGAAGCCACATTTAGCAAACGGGGTCAGTTGATCATCCTTCGTCGAAAAATTACGAAAAATTACACCGTGTATATAAATAAAATATTAATTTTAAATATATAAAACCTATATTGAACACCCTTTATCGATTTTTTTTTTTTTTTTACTTCTTTCAAGTTTGAACACCCTTAAAAATATTTCTGACTTAGCCGATACAGATAAGGCTAAAGTAGAGAGAATATGTGAAAAGTTATTTGACCAATTAAAACAATTTTTGGGCATCATATAAATGCTTTTAAGAACGAATAAAATAAACTGAACCACCACAGCTTGTGTCCAAATGGTGCCACAAAGTTTTTTTTGGGGGTGTTGGGGGGGGGTGTTTAAAATCTAAGGTAAGATAGAATAAGTGTTATAAAATAATAAAAGGAGAAGAAGAGTATTGCATAGCAAAATAGAGAGAGGGAATTCTTATTGATATGAGATGAATTACAATGGAATAGAACCCTTTATTTATAAGGAGAGGGTGACTTAGCCACCAAGTAATAAACCCTAAAATCTCTCTAAATATATACATTCACCTTAAATAGAATCTTATTTATAACACTCCCCCTTGAATGTCTATTCAACAGATAATGTGTCTCGTTAAAACCTTAACTAAAATAAAACCCAGTGGGGAAAAAAATTCTATAGAAGGAAAAAGAGTACACATATCTACAATACACCTTTTGGTTGCCTCACTAAAAACCTTGCAAGGAAAACTCAGTGGGACAAATCCTTATAAGGGAAAAAGAGTGCAACGCGTATTAACTCCCCCTGATGAAAGCATCAATTCACATCTTTAAGCATTTGCATTTCAATCTTGTGCACCATCTTCAAAAGATCTCTTGAACGAATTTGTTTTACCTTGAAATCATCATTCTTAATAGAGATGAATTGTCTTCATATGATCTTGTTGGAATCGTTAGTTCAATATCTTCACATAGAGGTGAAAACTCTTGCTATCATATTATCATGCATATAGTTATAGCAAGATATAAATGTGCACAAATTGCACTGAGGATGTGGTACTTCAAGATCAAGAATTGTATATGCTTCAAGCAATTTAAATCATTTGGGGATTGTCATATAAGTATAGTCAAATAAGTCATTTAAATAGACTTTAGATGCATATTAACTTTTCATGTTATGCTAGACATATAAGATAAATAAAAGTGATTGCACACACTATTGACTTTATAATTTCAAGTGTTTGAATTGCATGTCCAAAACAACATGTCTTTCATATGAAACCAATTCTACTTGAATTGTTTCTCTGGACTTAATATCCTCATCTATACTTAGCGTTATCATAGATGTCGCCGACGAACATTTTATATCGGTTCCAACCTCTTTATTTTTCATAAAGACATAACATAGAGATCTCTTCATTCATATATTTAGGTACCTGAATATCTCATGAGATTTTATGAATTGTTATGTCTTGTGTTCTTCTAGATCACTTGCCTCCTTTATTACGATCATTTTGATCATTTGCTCATCTTCTTTATCAAGAAGTTTATTTGAAACTGATTGTCTATACGCTTTAAGTGTACCTTAGACTTTGTCCTTCAAGGACTTATTCTAATAGGAGCATTTGCAGTGAGGATATAGTTACTTTCTTTGGGTTAGCAAATGCATCTGACATGCTTTGCAATAAATTGCATATGAATTATCCTTTTTATGAACTTCAAATTCATATTATTTTATTCGAGGATCTAGATGTATAAATGATAATTCATTCCACGTAACTTTTTCTCAATTGTTTATCATGTCTCCCCCTCATATAAGAAAAACTAACTTGTTTCCTCAACTTTGAGAACCCATCTTTATGCGTTATGGTGTTAATCAAAATATACACCGCGCATCAATGATAATAAGATGGAATTATTTGGTTCCTGACCCTAAACCACTTGTGGGGAGAGAATGTAATATACTTTCGTATATAGCCTATATCGAACTGATATAGATAACTTATTCTCATAAGCAATAGCTTAGCTATTAAGTGGAGGCACTCAATAAATCATTTTGCTAAACCAAATGTGAAGTAAACCAACTTATCAAGATAAACTACTTAAATAGGAAATCTGGAAATTATACTCGAAATTAAATTAATGAGCAAGTTACCTACACACATCGGTCAGGTTGCGGGTTAATAATAATTGCACATGTAACAATCTCATAGATGCATCTTATGTGATATGCATGGCAGGTGAATGGGCCTATATTCACCTTTGATATTTCCAGCATTCATGGGATTCAATACCAATTTTAATTGGTCTATTAATTAATGAGAACAAGCAATGTAAAAGAATTCGTAAAGAACTTTCTAGTTCTTTAATATTTACCCATGTGAATTTTCTATTATTTTTGCACATCATACTTAAATTGATATGGCTAAACCAATTATGCCAACTGACTAAATTATCAATATTGATAAACTTTAGATTTACACAATGACATGTGCAATTATCAATAAACTCCAAGTTTATTATGATATGGGTTTTATATCAATAAACTTCTACTTTATTGTGTCATTCTTTTGTTTGTGTAGTACAAAATAAAGAATAAAGCGGGTAGCTTTTCACATACATATTACCCCGCTACAAGTTGTAGTAATAGAAGATATTAAATCTTTCCTTTATTTATAATCTCAATATAATCAACCGCTTTCGCGTATACTTTGGAAACTGAATAAGTTTCTTTCAGACTTACTACAACACAATACCTTATTGGTAATCAATTGTGTTACTCCAAAATAGTAATAATTGGCTCTTCCAGAGCTCTCAATTAATTTTGTAGTACCACATATTCATCAACATCTATATGGTCATATATCTCTTTCAAGGAGAAAGTTATACCATTATGTTCATAGCCAAAATTATATGCAAGATATGTTTCTTGTATTATTGTTGTCCTTTAATAATCATATTGCCAAAATATTTTGGCGTACAATAGGTACGTGACCAACGACTATTCATGCCATAATAATGACATTATTTTCTTATATCATCTCAAACCTCCTTCTAGAGGTGAGTGTGGTATATTCGCTACCACTAGCACGTTCATATTCTTTGAAAAATGAATATGCATTCATAAATCAGATGTTGTCACATTCACATCATGAACCATAATCATCTATATGTGCGTTATAAAATCTCATGTCAAATTGTTGACAAATATTATTTTCACAAAGTGAAGGATTATTTTGAGAATCCTTATTGTTCTCATTACCACAATGATGACGATTATAATTTCGTTTATTGTCACGTTCACATCCATTGATACATTCATAGTAATAATTTTGTCTTCTTTCAGACTTATCACATACTGCTATCACATTCTCTAAAGGGAATGAGAATGGAGCAAATTCAATGGGACGAGTTTTCAATTCTTTGCCCACAATCATACATGAATTTGATCATGTCAAGGCATAGAAAATTTACCACTTTGGGTGGTTATAATTTCTTTCAAACTCCATTAGAGTTGCAATCAAAATTTATCGTCTATGCTTGTATTTAAAATTAAATTATAGAATGTCAAGAATTTGAAAGAGAAAAGTAAAATACTTACCTTAAATCCAGAATTTAATCATGAAGAAAGTTCATAGAACAATTGACAATCATTATGCTCAATCCCAAAGTTTCTACTCAATTAGTTAGAGTTTCGTGCTGATAACGTGTTAAAAAATAATAAGAAGAACAATATTACAGAGCAAAGTAGAGAGAGAGGGAATTCTTATTGATATGAGATGAATTACAATGGAATAGAACCCTTTATTTATAGGGAGAGAGTGACTTATCCACCAAGTAATAAACCCTAGAATCTCTCTAAATATAGACATTCACCTTAAATAGAATCGTATTTATAACAATAAGAGATTAGTCATATTCCTTTATTTGAAAACGTGATTCCACCACCGTTTAAACCATACTTGTGACTTGTGAGTGTGGCTATACAGAATTTTGGTGAAATAAAATAGAGAAAACTATCCTCTATAGCCTTTCAAAATTTTAATAGCTCATATTTTGTCCTACTTACAAAAATGGCCCTTCGGCCCAAACGTATTGTATATAGTAGCTGAAAGGAATAAGTATGACAACATACGCGCCTATAGCTCAGTGGTTAGATTGCATGTTTCATAAGCTGAAGGTTGCAGGTTCGACTCTCACCCAGCGCGATAGAGCAACCCTCGTATCATGTATCAAAATTGTATATAATGTGTATTTTCTAATTTTCTAATATGTAAACATAGTGTATATAAATTATATACAATTTTGTATGTGTAATGTATGCACACTGTGTTGGAGTGTATCATGTATTTTTGTATAGTGACAGTCTTTTTATATATATTTTTGTATAGTTACATCTATTTTATATATTATTTGTATAGTGACAGTCTATTTTGTACATTTTTTGTATAATGACAGTCTTTTGTATATTTTTTGTATAATGACAGTCTATTTTTCTATATATTTTGTATAATGACAATCTATTTTTGTATATATTTAGTATTTTGTATAGTGACAGATTTTATATATATTTTGTATATGACGGTTTAGTGTATATAAATTGCATAGTGGCAATCTATTTAGTATATTTTTGTATAGTGACAGTCTATTTTGTATATATTTTGTATAGTGACGATCTATTGTATATAAATTGTATAGTGATAGTCTATTTGTATATTTTTTGTATAATGACAGTCTATTTTGTATATTTTTTGTATAGTAACAGTCTATTTAGTATATTTTTTGTATAATGATGATTTATGTTTGTATAGTGACAGTCCATTGTATATAAATTGTACAGTAACAGTCTATTTAGCCATTTTCATTGCAGGGCGGTCGTCCTATTGTTACAGGAAACCAACTGGAAGTCCCTTAGCACCAATGGTACAAGTGCTTGTAGTTGCAATTAGAAAAATAAATCTTCCACTTCCTTCAAATCCTTCTCATTTACATGAAGTTCCCAAGTCAGAAACTACCCAAACGAGGCTCTTAGGTCACACTAAAAGCCTGAAGTAAGATTCGAAACTTAGTCATAATTAGGTTATGCAATTACTCAGGAAAGGTGGAATATAGTATTCAAAATAATTTATGATTTTACTTTACAGGTTCCTTGATAAATCTGCAATCCTAGATGTCACACAAGATTTAATAGAGCAGCAACAGAATCTATGGAAACTTACAACTGTGACTAAGGTGGAAGAACTGAAGCTAATTATCAACATGATTCCTATTTGGCTAACCACTTTACCGTTTGGTATATGAGAATAGAGAGTGACAAAATTTTAGGAGTGAAACCAGTGAATGGTTTTTATTAGTGGATTCAAAAACATAATAAAGGTAAATAAATAGGAAGAAGGAGAGAAGGAAAGCCACCAGATTGAACCAAAATGGAAACCCAACGACTTGCACCTTTGTAAAAACATAAAAAGGGACGCTTTATCTTGGATGGAAGAACCGAATTGTATCGTGAAACTGAAATCAAAACCCAGTCAGTCTAACCCACTGTGCTCGATCTCGTTGGCTTTAGATCCGGTGGAAACTCAAATACCGGTGACCCTCCATTAAATCCGGCGACTCTTTCTTCTCGTTTTATTTACTGTTTTGGGGATTTGATATTATAAAAATCTTGATATGAACGATGGTTTGCTTGCTAATTTGAGTTTCGGCAGATTTAGCCGGTATATAGCTTTTCTTATGATCGTGAAGTTTTCCAGCTAAACCATTTTGGGCCGAAAATTATTCTCCAATGAACCTATGTTTGTTTGTGTATCCATTTTATTTATAGAGCTTGTAGGTCAGATACATAGTTCAGTGGCTAGCCACTAGAATTTCTTTTGGGCTATAAAATGTATATTGTAATTTTGGGCTATCGGTTGATATTAGTTCTGCCCGATGGGCTATAAATGAAGTTCATATTTAAGCAAAATATACGATCTATTATAAATTATAATGACATAATGGTGATGGCGTATTGACAACCATGAAAAAGCACATTTATAAATGATAATTAGGTTAGGTTAACAACAAGTTGACAAATGACTAAAAAGCAATCTTTAGAAATGCAAACATAAAATATAATTGAGGGAGAGGGGACCTCCTTTTGTGACATTTTAGGTGTTTATCATCAACCACTACGTATGTCGTGGAAGCCCATTTGACTTAATCTTATGTTTTTTTTTAGCTATAAATTCCAATAATACTTTTTTTCTTTCTTATATTAGTTATTCCCTTTTCTCCTCTCTAAATTAGGGTTCCATCATTTTCTACCATAAACATGCCGGCTATTGCTACAACAAACTCTTAGTTTTTGATGATCTACAACATAAGAATTATGAAGTGGAAAGGTAAATTAAAAGTCTCTTATTCTTTTTTATTTTTCTCTTTGTAGTTAATTGCATATGTAAAGATAGTAGAATGATGTTGGAATGGCTCAATCAAATCAAATTCCGCAAATATTTGTGTCATTTAATTTGATTGAGCCGTGCCAATATCATATGCTCTTCTATCCTTTTTGATATCTTGCTTTTCCATTTCTTTGAAAAAAAAAATGGTGAAATTTATATTGATCCTGATCAATTAAGAAGATAATACGTTCGGTTGATATTTTTTGTCTCTAATAGAACAAATAATATTTGAAGATGTCAATGAGATTTTTACCTTCTTGTCATCTTCCCTTCAAATATTGGACAAACAATTTTCACTAGTTTTTGTTTAATATTAGTATCACCCATAGTTTCTTATTCTTAGATTTCTTATTTCTATTACTACCTACCTGTTGTTTAATTTTGCTTCGATAATCTTACTTCTTGTTATTGCTTCTTTTCTAGAGTATGACTTTTACACTACTATATTTCTTTTTTATGACCGTTGGGATTACCTTTACAATGTAAAAATAAGATATCGTACACATTACCCTCGGCAGACTCCACTTCGCAATGTAAAAATAAGGTCGGTGTACAACAGACTCCACTTGTGATATTTCACTTAGTATGTTATTGATGTACGTAATTTTTAGTAGTTTGATGTTCATATTGTAGATTATATTTCCCTAAATAGAACGTCATCATTTGGCATAACACAAATATTGGGATGACATTTGAGATTGTATGGATTGTAATAGTAAACTTTAAGAAGTTTGGCATCCTGATATGAAATTTGTAGCTTAAAGTTAAAAGTAACATGAAATATGAGGAAAATTGTTCTTGTACCATAACAATTACTTAAAATTTTCCTTTTGAAGAAAATATATAGGAGTATGATTCTTAGCATATCATGGAACAATAACACCACGCAATTTAGGATGTGAAGAAAACTTTTAATTATTGGATAACGTTTTTATGTTCTAGTGTAGTAAAGTTAAATGTATCAATTAACATTGTTTGTAATGTCTAAGTTGGGCCACAGAAAATGATTATGATAGCATAACACTATTTTGTATAAACTTATTTTAGTATTTGGTTGTCTAGAACTGTTACTATTAAATACAACTTGTTTATATTTATCCACAGAAAATAACTTATATCTTTTTTAAGCATAAACTATTAGCACGTAAAAATTGGTATTAAACATTGCTAATTATAATTATCACCGAACAGATAGATATGCATCCTATAGTGTTTACAAGTTACCCTTTTTTCTTGTATTTAGCATTAGTTTGAGTCTGATTTGATGAGAACTTGTATAAATGCTACTATGGTAGGATTTTGTGTCAAATATAGCATTACTATAGTATAACATGTATAGCTAAAATATCTACCATTTCGTTATACTATTTTGTACCAAATTGCAATTTCGAAAAATAATTTGTTGAACAAACAGACAAAGTATGTCAATTAGGTAATTTTTAATAAACGTTTAAAGGCTAGTTTGCTTGCAAATAACACAAATCGATCATGCTAATTTGGTCAAGTTTGATCAACAATTGACCAAGTACAAAATTATCCAACTAGGTAGGTTGTGAACAATTTAACAAATAGGTGAATGCAGATAGCACAAAGTTACCAATTTGGTAGAGTTTCGTGAACAATTGGATAGATTTTGATGAACAATTTAACAGATAGTTCAATTGCAAATAACATAAAGTTATGCTAAATATGGTAGAATAATTGAACAAATACAAAATCGTGCCAACTAGGTAGAGTTTGTGAATAATTAATAATATAGGTAGAATAAATATAGCACAAATTAGATCTACCAATCCGGTATAAAAATACCAGAAGAGCAATAACTGTGTGCTCGGGTACGGAGGTATTTTTCAAATGGCACCAATTATGGGGATATTTTGCTAAGACCAGCCCCTCATGGGGCAATTCAATTCCTATCAATCTCTTTCAGTTATCCGAAAACAATTTCGTTTTTGGATTATTACTTTAAACTGTTATATATTTTTCTGTTTCTGCTCGTAAATCTCTCCTTCAACATTTTAATATTCTCATGTATGTTTTTTGTAGTCTTTTCTCTCGTATAAATTTCGTAACTTGAGCAAGCTGATCAACGTTTGTTTAACTCTAATAACAAAGCTCGTAATAGCATGTTTTAAAACTTGAAGTTGAAATAATATCAACAGAAAAGTTACTCTTCAACATGAGCTGCAACGGTCAACAACTTTACTCGGTGGAAAGTTGAGCATGCTGAATAAATCATTTATGAAGAAGAATATTATGTGAAATTGAAGTGAACCATTTTATTTTTATTTTCCTTTTCGTTATTCTGAAATCAATGACTGGCAGAAGAGATCAAACCACAAAATTTCAACACGCCCCGCTCGCTCTACTAAATTTTTTTTTTTTTTTTTAACTTTGAATTTTCGGCTCAAGCTGTTTAAGTTAGTTAATTATATTTACTTTCATTAAACTAATTCATTTTCCTTTTTCTTTGGTACATATAAAATGGAACGTTTCTTTTGGGATTTCAAATCTGGGTTACATTTAAGAGTTAAGACTAGAGGCACTTCGGTTGCTCAAGAATATGCTTTTGAGCTATCAGGAGTAACCCCCCCCCCCCCCATCCCCACCCCCAC